>PVJS01002994.1:0-79091 GCA_004027185.1 Glis glis | reverse complement strand
AACCTAGGTGTCCATCAACAGATGAGTGGATTACAAAATTGTGGGAAATACACACAATGGAATTCTACTCAGCAATAAAGAAGAACAAAATAACATCATTTGCAAGAAAATGGAAGGATCTGGAGAACATTATGTTAAGCGAGATCAGCCAATCACAAAAAAAGAAGGGACATATGTTTTCATTAATATGTGCAACCTAGGGAGTAGTGGAGACACACAAGGGACTCTGGTTGATAATGGATAACCCTCAGTGGGGCAAGGGAAGTGGTAAAAGGGAAGGAGAAGAGCAAGAAAGAAGTGAATCAGTGGAATTACTATCATAAACAATGTGTGTATGTGAAAATATACACACATCATTCTTGGTACTTCATATGGGTGGGAGGATGCGCTGGGGACACTAAGAGCTGTGTGCATGTATATTAACATCAAATAGATATTCATTGTGATGTGAGACTACAATGCACCAATAAAAGCATGTTTAAAAATAAAATACAATAAAATAAAATAAAAAATAAAAAAATATAAAATATAAAATAGATCTGGTGGTATAGCTAAGGGGTAGAATGCCCCTGAGTTAAATCCCTAGCACCACACAAAATAAATAAATAAATGACTTCATTAAAATTAAAAATTTCCCACATGTATAGGCAGGGAGAAGGGATGGACGGGAATACATCAAGAGCTGTGTGCATGTATGAATATATCCCTTTGAATCTCACTGTGATTTATAATTACTACACCAATAAAAGTATTAAAAAAAGAAAAAAATTAAAATTTCCCTTTAAGATGGGCATGTTGGCACATGCCTGTAATACCAGTACTTGGGAGGCTGAGACAGGAGGATTGCAGGTTCAAGGTCAGCTTCAGCAACTTAGCGAGGCTCTCAGCAACTTAGTGAGACCCTGTTTCCAAATAAAAAATAAAATAAGGCTGGGTATAGCTTGGATATAGAATGCCCCCCTGGGTTCAATCCTCAGTACCAAACATAAACAAAAAAATTAAAAAATTAAATTTCCCTTTAAAAGACACATTGTTAAGGGGAACAAAAGGAAAGTCAAAGGCTAGGAGAAAATAATTGCAAAATACATATCTGATAAAGAACGTGTATCCAAAATGTACAGAAATACTTACAAGTCAAAAATAAAAATGACAAAAGTCCAATTTTTAAAAAATGCAAAAGATTGTAACAGATACTTTACCAAACAAGAGACATGAATGGCATGAAAAATCACTCAACATCATCAATGTTCATGGAAATGCAAATTAAAAGCATAATAATAATAGCCTTCTAGAATGTCTAATTTTTTTTTTTTTGGCGGTACCGGGGATTGAACGCAGGGGCATTCTACCTCCGCGCTACGCCCCCGGCCCTATTTTTTTTTATACTTTATTTTTAAACTGGGTCTCACAAAGTTGTGGAGGGCCTCACTAAGTAGAGAGAGAGAGAGAGACAGGGGGAGAGAGAGAGAGAGAGAGAGAGAGAGAGAGAGAGAGAGAGGGAGAGAGAGAGAGCTGAGGCTGGCCGTGATCCTCCGGATCTTCCGGTCTCCGCCTCCCAAAGTACTGGGATTACAAGCGTGGGCCACCACGCCCGGCTTAGAATGGCTAAATTTTAAAAGACTAACAATAGCAAGTGCAAACAAGAAAATGGTATGAGGAATCTCACCCATTGCTGGTGGCAATACACAATGGTAAAGTCACTTTGAAAAACAGCTTAGTAGTTCCTTATAACATTCAGCTTCCACTTACTATATAGTTCAACAATCATATTCCTGGAAACTTACCTATAACAGCCTATAAGTAAATATTTATATTAATTTTATTCATAAAAATCACAAAATAAATACCACCAACCAGTGAATAATTAAACAAATTGTGGTATTGACATATGTGAATTCCATCTACAGTGAAACACTACTAAGCAATAAAAATGAATGAACTATTGATATATACAATATAGGACACAAAAGACTATGTACTTTTTTTTTGGTACTGGGAATTGAAGCCAGAGGCATTCTAGCTCCAAGCTACACTCCCATCCCTTTAAATGTTTTTTATTTTTTAATTTTGAAACAGGGTCTTGCTAAGTTGTTGAGGGTCTCATTAAATTGGTGAGGCTGGTCTTGAACCTGTGATCCTCTGGTCTCAGACTCCCAAGTACTGGGATTACAGATATGGGCCACCATGCCCAGCTTAAAAGATTAAATACTTATGATTCCATTTATATGACATTCTAGAAAGGGCAATATATATACTTGCCAGGGTTGGGAGATCGGGAAGACATTGACTGCAAAGGCACAGAAGAAACACATCATTTTTTTTCAATCGACATATAATAGTTGTACATATTTATGGGGTACAATGTGATAATTTAATAATATACACAATGTGTAATGGCCTAACTAGTGTAATTAGCAATTCTGTCTCCTTAAACATTTATCATTTCTTTGTGTTGGGACTCCTCATTTCTTTGGACTCCTCTCTTCTCATTCTTACTAAAATACATAATAATTTTTTGTGAACTATAGTCACCCTATTGAGCTATAGAACTTTATAAGTTATTCCTCCTATTTAACTGTATTTTAGCACCTACTATACAACCTCCTTCTAGCCCCCCTGCTCCCTACCCTTCTAGCCTCAGGTGACCACTATTCCACACTCTTCTATGAAATCTACTTTTTAAGTTTTCACATATGAGCAAGAATATGTAGTATTTGTCTTTCTCTGCCTGACTTATTTCAGTTAACATAATCTCAGAAAGAAAATGTTTGGGGGTGATGTAAATATTCTGCATCTTGATTATAATGGGTATGTGAGTGTACACACTTACCAAAACTCTTCTGACTATACACCAAAAAGGGAAAATTTTATTGCATATGAATTATTTCTCTAGAAACTCAACTTAAAAGGCAACAACACAGGTTTCTGCCTGTTACTCAACTCAGATCTACCCAGATTGGCTAGTGCATGCTAATGACATTATAAACCCCAGTTTCTTTTTATTTCTTTAGCCCTGTCAGAAATCCAGGAAAATATTTTTTATAGATCTTGTCTTCCATTTCATCTCTATCTATAGTCTAAGCTCTAGCTCTCACTTCCTTCCAAGGGGAGGGAGAATGATTGATGGTTCATCTTTGTTCACTTAGGGAGGCAGGGCAATAATATATTGAATGGCTAAAAGGTCACTCCCACCCACCATGTCCTTATCCCCTTTTGGAAAAATAAACCATTCCTCCTCCTCCTCTTCCTTCTTCTTCTACTTCCTCTTCTTCTTCTTCCTTTTTGTACTGGAGATGAACTCAGGGACATTCTGTCTTGGAGTGACACATCTAGCACTTATTATTTTTTATTTTGAAATAGGGTCTCACTAGGTTGCTGAGGGTCTTGCTAAGTTTTCTGAGACTGACCTTGAACCTGCAATCCTCCTGTCTCAGAAACCATTGGGTTTTGATGGGCACATGTCCTTAGATCAACTGAAAAGTGACTTACGAAGGGTAAAAGAGCATCATCTCTCAGAGTTGGCAGCCTGGCACAGAGAAGAGAATAAGGGCTTTGGTGTGTTCATGCTCTGGCCCTGTCATTTACTAATGTTACCCTTGAGCAAGTATGTTAAAACTCTTGAGTTCTGGTTTCCTTTTCTGTAGCATATGGAAATAATATCTGCCTTGAGGGATGGCTGTAAAGATTAAAGGAGATAATATATGTCAATAGTCTAGCTCATAGAATCTCTCAACCGATAATTGTTATCATCATCCTCGTTATTAATTATTTAATCAGCCTTGACAAAGAGTGGTCCAGGAAGTCAAATAAAATGTATGGTTAGGCGAGGAAGAGGTGAAACTGGAGTTGAGATGGGGATTTCATTTTGTTTATAATCAAGACTTGTTTTATGAAGGATTCAAGGGAATTTATGAAAATATGTACAAGTAAAAGGCTAAAAATAAGCAGAGGGAACTATGAGAAGGAAATGGATAGAAAATAGTAGCATAAATATCAAGAAATGTATATTCTAAGGTTTTGATAGTTGATAGGGGTGGATCACAAATTTGGCTTTGAAATCTTTTGATAATCAATGTAAAGAAGAAATTACACTGAGCTTCAAGACTCACACTTTCCACTAGCTATAAGCAAGCCATGAGGAGAAGCCCACCTTTTCCTCATGCCCGAGAGACCCGATACAGAGGAAGCACAGTCACAGAGCGGATGGTTTCTCAACCACAGCCCCATAAATCCAACAACGAGTCTCTCATAAAACCCTTCAGGGTAGACCAAAGCACGGATCCACACTTCCACAAAAAGCAAGGGACGCACATGGTCTGGTGTAATCCTGAGGTAAAGTTTTAAAATATTTTAGAAGAATGCCTGTCTGTCTTTTTAAGCCAGGTCCTATAAATACTTCTCAAAACTGGCTTTTGATAAGAGCTGGAAAACAGAGAGCTCAACATTATAATTTCTGATGAGAATCTGAGCAGTGAACATTTTTAAATTGTTAATTAAGGGAAAAGACAATCATTGAGCTAAGCATAGGACTAAGAGCCTCCAAACATTAAGAATTCTAGCCCAAACTCACCTCTGCATGGAGGGAAGACAAGAGACAAACTATGGGCAGGGTCAGAAAAAGTTCTGGGACCTTTGACACACTGAGGAACAGGTCTTGGGACCCAAATTTCTAAGTCATAGCATAAGGCCATAATGATTTTAGCCTGGAAAGTTTTCAGAGCATATGTTAGCAATCACCCACCATAGGCACTGAAAAAAAAATCTCAATAAAATACACATAGCATTTCTAATTTTAAGCAGTGTAGATTCTGGTCAAACACTTCAAGATGAATTAGTTGCAAATCATACTCTCAGACAGTGAAATGATTTGACTGGTGGTAGGGAACTGTTGGATGTAAGCCACGTGAAACACAGAGCATGTCTGCCAAGGATGATATATTTGGTTTAGAGTAGTTGATCTTTTCTTCTGGCAACATTTAGATAGCAGGGTCCATTTTTTTAGGCTACTTCTAGTATATGCAGAAAAATCTCTGCAAAGAACTGGACTGGGTCATCTTGAGAGGGGGTGGGCCCAAAAGGGCTGCCTAAAGAGACCCCGTCAAAGAAGCAGGCTGTGGAATTGTGGTGCTGAAAGGAAAACCAACAGGCAAATTTACCTAGCGGAGCCATCGCCAAAGGCAAGATCCCCACTGGCAATTGTTCTCCAGAGAACCCATGCACTCCTTGAGGAACAGGGCTCGGCATTTGTTACCTATGCACCAGGATTCCAACGTTCTATTAGGACTCTATCAGTTGTAGTGGATGCTGTTGGGTGCTGCCCAGACCCTCCTTTCAGTCCCAAGGAACCTATTCCCCAGCTCACAGTTGAGTCCTTCCAGGGAATTGCTCTTGGCAGAAGTTATGTCCTCCCCCGAGGGATAGCTTGAACCCCATCTTCCTTTAGAAGCAGTGCCTAGCCCTGTGGGACACCTAAAAGGCCACCCCAGCTTCAGAGCTCCCCACTGAGAGGCTGCGGCCTCTGAAAACCACCCTGCCCAGCCCTGCAGGTCTCAGGGCCTTAGAGAGGGTGCCCAAGATCTTCCCCTTGTTTCTTCGCTGCAGTCTGTTTCCCACAGACCTACAACACCAGTTAAGTAACTGCTTCTCCTCGCTTCCCTCTTCTTCAGCCTGGAGGAGCCATGAACAGCAGCGGCTAAGGAGCAGTAAAGAACTGGCCATAATTTTCTTCCTCACCACAGGGTGTCAAGGCTGAGGTAGGCCCGAGATAAGTGAAAGGAGAGGCTTTAAGTAGATGATTTGTGTTATGTGATTACTGTCTCAGACTTTTTAATCCTTTAAAGTAATTACAAAGCCAGGCGTGGTGATGCACTCCTGTAATCCCAGTACTTGGGAGGCTGAGACTGGAGGATCCCAGTTTTGAGGACAACCTCAGCAATGTAGTAAGACTCTCAGCAACCTAGTGAGACCTTATTTCAAAAAAAACAATAAAAAGGTGCGTAGTTCATAGGTAGAATACTCCTGGGTTCAATCCCCAGTACTACGCATACACGTACACACACACACACACACACACACACACACACGTAACTACAAAAACTAATTAACTGCTCCAGATTTCATCCAGGAGTAGGGAAAAATGGGCCCACACAGGAACACAGGAAGCAGAGTGATAAAGAAAAGAGTTACTATCTAATACATACCCCACCTGGCCCCACGCACCCGGTGAACTCGTGAAACACACCACGGGCACCTGGGTGAGGGCCAAGGAGAGAGGAGCAGTTGGGACATGGGGAGAATCCTGCAGGTCCTTGAAACAAGGAGGCACGAATGGAGAGTCTGACACAGATCTGGAAAATGGAGGCAGGAGTGGGAGAGCCGGGGCGGGTGCTGGGGGGCGTTTTTCAGTCTATGGACATTTGCCGGAAGTGCCTTTCGGTTCTGAAATCTTTTACTCGCCTTATGACCATTTCATGTCTTAAAACAGCAGCACTCAATGTGGTGTGTGGGTGTGTGTGTGTGTGTGTGTGTGTGTGTGTGTTACTTTCAGAATTGGAGGAAAGCACACTTTTCACCAAAGTGTGACTAATAGGATGTGATACAGAGGAATTTTGTTTTATCCCCTCTTCCTTTAAGACCACAGGATGGGGCTACTTTTCCCATTGCCCTGGATGAATGTTTAAGCAGTTCTTGGGACTTTTCTGATCATGCAGTCACTTTAAGCCACAAAATTCCCCATTTCTTCCACCCTCTACCTACCGGCAAATGCCCGGAATGGCAACCACCATGCTCTCTGCTTCTGTAAGTCTGATTACTTTAGATGCCTCATAGCAAGAATCATGCTATACTCCTCTTGTGACTGGCTTATTGTACTTAGCATAATGTCCTCAAGGTTCATCTACATGATATCATATGACAAGATTCCTTTCTTTTCATGGACAAATAATATTCTGTTATCTGTATAGATCACATTTTCTTTATCCAGTCATCTCTTCTTGGACATGTAGGCTCTTTCCACCTCTTGACTATTGTGAACAGTGTTGCAATGAACTTGGGAGTGCCAACATCTCTTCGAGGTCCTGATTTCAATTCTTTGAGATAAGTAATCCAAAATTGGATTGCTTGATTATATGGTAGCTCTATTCTTAATTTTGAGGGGAATCTCCATACTGTTTTCCATAGAAGCTGTACCATCTTACATTTCCACCAACATGGTACAGGAGTTCCAAACTCTGTACATCTTTGCAACACTTGTTTTTGGTTTTTGTTTGGCTTCTTGTTTTTACTGGGGATTGAACCCAGGGATGCTCTACCACTGAGCTACATCCCCAGCCCTTTTTATTTTCTACTTTAAGACAGTCTTTTACTACATTGCCAGGGCTGCCCTCAAACTTGGGATTCTTCTGCCTCAGCCTCCTGAGTTGCTGGGATTATAGTCATGCACCACCATTCCTAGCTATACTTGTATGTATCTATCTATGCCATTGTAACAGATGTGAGGTTTTGATATGCGTTTTGATATGCATTTCCCTAATGATTAATGATATTGAGCATCTTTGCATATACCTGTTGATATCTTCTTTCTTTATTTATTTTCTTTCTTCCTATTGTCTATTCAATTCCTTTACCTATTTTTCAATTGGGTTATTTAGGTTTTTTTTTTACTGCTGAGTTACTAAATGTTATATCTAGAATAGTTTTAGATATACAGAAAAAATTATAGAGATAATACAAAAAGTTCACATAAGCTGGGTGTGGTGGTAATCCCAGTACTTGGGAGGCTGAGACAGGAGTACTGCAGGTTCACAGCCAGCCTCACCTACTTAGTGAGGCCCTCCGCAACTTAGTAAGACCCTGTTTCAAAATAAAGAATAAAAAATAGGGCTGGGAGTGTAGCTGGGTTCAATCCCCAGTGCCACACACACACACACACACACACACACAAAAGTTCACATATATCCCCTATTAACATCTTACATTAGTAAACCAAGCCATATTTAAACTTGTATCTGTAAATATTCCTGTGTGTAACCATTTGTATTTAACTAAGCATAGACTTGCACTGATGGCTCCAAGTCTAAACCATTCCTATAGCAATCAGACTAGACTCCTGGCCTTGCTCCCCTGTAATTTCCTAGTGCAACAGTGAGGAACCTGGCTCTCTCTGTGGTAGCTTTGTAGGGTTTGGGGTTCCCTTCTGATTGTTGAGGACCTCGCCCTGTGATTCCTTGGTTGGTGAGGCAGATGCTTCACTGGCTGGTGACTGACTCCTTCTTCAGCCCCAGGTTTTCAGGACACCCAGGGCCTCTCCTAGTGAGGTTTGGACCACTCTCCCAGAGGTTCTCCAGGATAATCCCCAGCTGGCTCTCCTGTGCATGGCCTGCAGCTGGCACACAGGAAAATCACACAAGTTTGCCTGAACAATCCCAGGGAGAGGTGGGCATCAACAGGCCCCCTCTCCTTTCCTCTATTATCCAAGCAAGTACCCAGCCCATCTCTTACCCTTTAGATTTAATGTGTAGGAGTCAGACTAGGAACATCATCTCTCTGTGGTCTCTTATGGAGTCCCTTTCTCTTGCTTTGAAGTGAAGGGAACAAGCACTTGACTCCTTCCCCTGTGCAGCAGCACCTTAAAGCACACAGACAGCTCTCTCCAAAGGCCCAAAGAAGTCCTTCACAGTGCCATGTATCACAAGTAGTCAGGATCCAACACCTAAGGAGTAGTTATGCTCTAACAACCTACTAGTTGTTTGAAAAAATATTGCACAGTAATTTTGGGGGGGGTACTGGGAATGGAACCCAGGGGCATTCTATCTCTGAGCTACACCCCAAGCCCTATTTTATTCTTTATTTTGAAACAGGGCCTCAGTAAGTTGCGGAGGGCCTCACTAAGTAGCTGAGGCTGGCTGCAAACCTGCGCGATTCTCCTGTCTCAGCCTCCCAAGTCCTAGTATTACAAGCATGCACCACCATACCCGGCGCACAGTAATTTAAAGAAAAAATAATATTTCTATTTCACTCTTAAGTAATAGACAAGTACTAAGCCTGTTGGGTACTGCATAACTTTCTCAAGCTCTGGATTCAGTAGGACACCAGCACCCTCCTTTCTTGCTCTCCACTGATTTTCATGTGATATTTGCTTTTTTCAGCAACCACTGGAGAACCCATCTTGGCAAAGATAGGATGTCAACGAAAGGAATGCAATGTGACCTGAGGTTGAGATTGTAAAGCATCTCGAGGTAGTAGTTCTTTCCATGTCTGATAGATTCTGGGCATCTCTGGGTTTCCTCAGAAGTTTAAAAATCCCTGCAGTGAGGCTGTGAGTTTGCTGTAGTGGTTGGGAACCACAGTCCTAGACTTGAGGTACAATGACTTTAAAGCACAAGGCAAGCTGGGTGTGGTGGTGCATGCCTGTAATCCCAGTACCTGGGAGGCTGAGACAGGAGGATCACAGGTTCGAGGACAACCTCAGCAACTTAGCGAAACTCTCAGCAATCTAGTAGACTCTGTTGCAAAACAAAAAATAAAAAGGGCTAGGGGTGTAGCTCAGAGGTAGAATGTCCTTGTGTTCTATCCCCAGCACCAAAAAACAAACAAACACCACACAAAGCAAAAGAAGCATAGCACTATCACATGAAACTCTGTAAGGGAAGACACTAAAGAATGCTGACAACTCTAAAATGTGCACTAGTACAGATCCCAGTACAGAAGGATAAAAGGAGACTCACAGAGAAACCATGAGGAGCCCAGACTTTAAAATAATATGCACAAATGATGGAAAGTGTGTGTTGGGGGGAGGACATAATATTAGGGACAAACTTAAGAAGGTGAGATGGATAAGTAAGACAAGTCTGACAAAAAGTATGAAAAAAGACTATAAAGGAATTTAATTTTAGAGCAAGAAAATTCCTTTTATTTTTTTATTCTTTTTTGTGTGTATGATACTGGGAATTGAACCCAGGGGTGTTCTATCTCTGGAACATACCTCCAGGCCTATTTTATTTTTTATTTTAAAATGAGGTCTCTCTAAGTTACTTCACACTGGCCTTAAACCTGTGATCCTCCTGTCTCAGCCTCCCAGGTACTAGGATTATAGGCACGTGCCACAGCCCCCAGCTGAAAGTGACTTAGATCAAGAAAGGGATCAAGGCATGGGTAAGCCCAGTATTGGGGTTGTTGTAATGTTTATGGAGATCAGAGAGAAATAAGAACTTTTGATTATTTCTCTCTCCTTTGTGGAGGAAAATGATGTTCAGACTGAAAAGATTCAGTTTACAGTAGCAGGAAAGCATGTGACAGCCAGGAGAGCCTGGGTGTGCTGCAGTAACAAACATCTTCAGTGACTGAAGCAGCAAAGGTTTAATTCTCATTCATGCAAAGTCCTTTGGCAGGTCCCATTGATTCTCTAGTCATCTGTCTACCTAGTGGCTCAACATTACAGGTTGCTTTCATCTTGTGGCCTTGTCACATTCCCATGAGCTTCTATGCAGGGGAAGAGGGGGAGAGCATCTCACACAGCTCAGAATGTTTCCATGCACAGGTGATATGCTTTCACTTTCTCTTTCATTTCATTAACTAAAACAAGTCACAGAGTTATTTGACTTCAAGGGGCTGGGAAGAGGTAATCCTCCATGAACATTTGAAAAAAACAGAAGACCTGGAAATATCAGCAAACTGCAGTAATGTTCACTGAAAGTTACCTCTACCTCCTTTCTCATTTCAGCTACAAACCTACACTTGGAAGTTTTCAGGTCATACACCAGGAAGAGACATAGTAAACAGATGGTTCTAACTTCACTCTTTACCTCTGAGTGGACCATATCTACTCTGAAACATCTGTGCTTTGACAACTCCTCCAGTCTGCCCTCCAAAGTCAGTGTGGTCCAGGTGGGTAGAATGAAGGATGTCCCCTGGGCCATGCCAGGGAGAAGGGGACAGGATTGGGGGGTGAGGGTTGGTGCTGGTGCTTAGCAGCAGAACACATGGCCAGCAACAGACAGCGAGTCCTTGAGAACAGACTTGGTTATCTCCTGTTATCTGTTCCCTCAGGATTAAACGTGCTGTGCTGTGGCTAAAGAAATGGAAACTGCTATGTTTCTAGGTTGACCCAGTAGCTGCTCTACAGGAAAGTAGAAAAGCGAAATTTTTAGTCAGAATTGTAACAAACACTAATAATCCCTTAAACTTAGCCACTGGAAATTCTTTTTATGACTATGAACAGTGAAGAACATTCACAGCTCTGCAAATCTCTAATACCTCATTCTTTTCTGGATGCACGGTGCCTAGAGAGCTTTGTGTCATCCCCACTGTGCCTGACTTCACATCTTGTAGGGTCTGGAGGTAGCTCAGAATGTGGCCGGAGGTTGGATAAGGAGGGTCTTGGGTCTCCTCTTCAGCAGTGACCCACTGTATAAGCTCTAGGGATCCCCGAATTGGTCTTGGGCAATATTTGAGTTTATAATAGATTACTGTCAACACTTTAATTACTGGCATAAATTTTGAAATTTATCACTGCTATTTTATCAACATCAGGTTAAAAACCTCAATGGAACTGTAATATTATTGCCTTAAATGAAGATTTTTGCCAGCATTAACAAAAGGCAACTAGACAAAGGCATTGTTTCCATTTTTCTCTCAACTGTCCTTTATGTATAGTCCACCATCAGCTGACTGAATAGATCAAATATTATCTACAAAAAAAGAATGAAACCAACCAGGCGTGATGGCGCATGCCTGTAATCCCAGTACTTGGGAGGCTGAAACAGGAGGATTGCAGGTTCATGGTCAGCCTCACCAACTTAGTGAGATCCTCAGCAACTTAGTGAGACCCTGTTTCAAAATAAAAAATAAAAAGGAATGGGGGTGTAGGCTGGAGGTAGAATGTTCCTGGGTCCAATCCCCAGTATAAAAAAAGAAAGAAAGAAAGAAAGAAAGAAAGAAAGAAAGAAAGAAAGAAAGAAAGAAGAAAGAAAGAAAGAAAGAAAGAAAGAAAGAAAGTGAAATCCTGTCACTGTGGTAACATGGATGGAATTGGAGGATATTATGTAAAATAAATCAGGCACAGAAAGACAAATACCATGTGTTCTCACTTATATGTGGAAGTTTTTAAAAAGTTGATCTCAAGAAGTAGACTAATCATTACTAAAGGCTGGGAAGAGCACAGGGGTGGGAGGATAGAGAGAGGTTGGACATGGGCACCAACAGAATTAGATGGGGGAACCATTCCTAGTGTTCTGTAACACATTAGGGTGACTTCAGGTTACAATACTTTATTACATATCTCAGAATAACTAGAAGAGAGGAACTCAAAGTCACCCAACACACATAAATGCTAATTGCCATGATTTAATCATTATACATTGTACATACATATCGAATTATCACATTGGACCCCATAAATATGTACAATTATTAAGTGTCAATTAAAACTTTTTTATGTGTTACTGGCTGGGGATTGAACGCAGGAGCACTTTACCACTGAGCTAATCCTCCGCCCTTTTTTATTTTGAGACAGGGTCTAAGTTGCCCAGGCTTGCTACCTTAAACTTACCATCCTCCTGCCTCAGCCTCCCAAGTAGCTGAGATTCCAGGCATTAACCACCACACCCAGCTAATTAAAGCACTTTTAAAGGGAAAAAAAAGATTGGAAATAGTTCTGAAATAATTTAGGACTGAAACATAATTCCCAAATAGGCTAAAGATATAAGTTCCTGCAGGCTCAGACTTGGGCAGAGAGTAGCAGGGGTCTGTTTCTGTCAGTGCAGTGGAAGATTTGGTGCACACATTTCTGGGAAGTGACATACGAAAGGAGGCTGGGATTCTTTTTTATAAGCACTGGCTCCAGAAATTAGGACAGATAATACTTCTTGGTGCTACTGTACAACTCACTCAGAGGAGACACATTTATGGGGCAGAGAATCCTTTAGAAAAATTGGCCCCTTCTTCCTAATACATAGTGTGGGTTCAACTTTCAACAGCCAAAGTCATAAACAGAAGAGTGTGTGTGCGTGGCGGGGGGGAACTCTGGAATAAATGGCTGAACTGAACTGAATTGTATCAGAAGATGTGTATGCAAAGAGGATGGAAAGAATGAATAATAAATTGCAGAGAAATGCCCCTATGACTTGAAGGAACTGCCAGCTCCAAGTCTCAAACAAGGAAGCCTCTCATTTGGGGGATTTTTATATTAAATTCATGCAGATTTCAGGCAGAGCTCTAGAGGGCAGCAAAGACATAGTTCTTTGATGAAGAAATTCACATTCGCTAAATGAAGGGTACCAGTATTTTTTGCATACTCTGCCAAACTTTTTAAACTGATGTCTGGTTTTAAATAGAGTCTAGATTATATGGACACAGACTTTGGGGCTCAGAAGGCTTGGAGTGTTGTCCAATCAGTTCAGTCCTCTGGTTTCATAAGAGGAAGAGGCCCTGAGGGGTTAAGTGGTTTTTCCAAGGTCATCCAGTTAGACAGGCAATGAAGACACCTCCACCTGTTCCGCACAAACACACAGGGACACACTCTCACGCATGAGTCAAGGTATTAGACACAGCCAATGTTTTTCCCGCCCTGAAATCATTCAGTCATTACGGAGATTGAGTTCAAACCCGTATTCATATCCTATGAAAAAGGACGCTTGACACTGGTAAGCCTGAAGCTGGTGGGGTTTTCTTGCTGTAATTAAACTTGGGCAGAGCGATTTCTCCCAAGAGCCAGATCAATTTAAATGTCCTTCCAGGCTTTGGGCTCTAGGTGGCGACATAGGACGTTGGTTTTGCTCTGCAGGCCAGCCCGCAGCCTGGACCCACGCAGGAAGAAACCTGATTTTTGCAGTTCTTCTTGACCCTCACGGACAAACAGCATTTTCTCTTAGCTAAGCTAATGATCAGGGCCTGGATGCTCGCTGCTCACATGCTGTAATTATTTGCACTGTAAACGGCGGGTAATGACTGTTATTTAACAGGTCTTCTCTGTTATGTCAGATGTTTGGCAGGGTCATATCTAGAGAGAAGAGCATTTTCATTGATTTTTTTTAAACTTCACAGCATTCATGCGGCTGTCACCACTCCTCTTCCCTAGGTGCGCTGCCTCATCTCCATTCTCCCCTCCCCTCTCACATCATATGACTCTACCTCCCCCCGGGTCTACCCAGTGTTTGAATTCAGTGGAAGAGGCTTTAAATAGGCACAAAGGACACCCCTAAAGAAAAAAAAAAGGATTCAGAGGATGGTCTGGTAAGTTGGAAAGGGAGACAGTGGTACTTCACACATAGTATAGATGGAGCAAGGCTTCTGGAGAAATGGTCTAAGAACAGACGAAATGGAGTGCTTGTAAAAATGCAGAATTCAGAATTCGCGGGCAGACTCCAGACCCACTGGATCAGTTTCTGGGGGTGGGTCCTGGAAGACACCTGTTAGCTCCTGAATGGCCTGCTCTGCGAACCACAGCTGCAAAGGAGCTGTAGGGCCTTTATGATCAGCCCCACCTCTGAGTTACTGGTCTGGTGCTTGATTTTCACTGCTGAACTTGGAGCCTTCCCTTTCATGAAAAAAAAAAAAAAGATGATCACCCCATCTCCTGCACCCCTGCTCTTCCCTCCTCTCCCTGTCACCATAACCTCAACCCATAGCACCTGGGGACACGTGACTGACGGGAACGGAATGGGAAGAACGTGAACTTTGAAGTCGCTCAACGATAATCTTTTTCTCTTCTTTACCCCATTCAAAATTTTTAAAATACAATTTTAAACTTCATTACATACAGATATACTCTCATTACAGAAACACAAATCATATCGAGGAGAGTAAAGGCCCAACATTTCTTCCAGATAGGATTGTGCCGTGCTGGACGTTGTTTGAAACATGCATTCATGACGCCATGTTAGGGTTTAGGAAGCTTCTCGTATGAGTACATTTCCATCCATGTCCTTTTTTTTTCAGTACTGGGGATTGAACCCAGGGGCATTCTACCTCCAAGCTACACCCGCAGCCCTATTTTTTATTCTTTATTTTGAAATAGGGTCTCACTAAGTTGCAGAGGACCTCACTAACTAGCTGAGGCTGACCTCAAACCTGAGATCCTCCTGTCTCAGCCTCCCAAGTACTGGGATCACAAGCGTGCACCACCACGTCCGGCTATGTCATTCTTTTGAACTACTGCAGAGCACAGTCTTTTTTGGGACTACATATTCTCAAATAGTTGTACATACAATTTTGGATACTCTTTTTTTTCATTTCACAGTGAATATGCTGTGAATATTTCCCTATTTCATTATACATTCTTCAGAAAAATAATAAATTTTAATGATTGCATAGTATTCCAGCATACAATTATACCAATTTCAACCTAATAATTGATTTAATAATTCTCCAATTTTTGTATGTTTAGATCATTGCTGATTTTTTTAAGGTACTGGGGATTGAACCCAGGGGCATTCTATCTCTGAACTACACCCTCAGCCCTATTTATTTTATTTTTTATTGTGAAACAGAACCTCTCTAAGTTGCTGAGGCTGGCCTTGAACCTGTGATTCTCCTGTCTCAGCCTCCCAAGTACTGGGATCACAGGTGTGCACCACCATGCCCAGCTCATTGATTTTTTTTTAATTATTCCCTTTTTATGTGTGCAGGGCACTGGAGATTGAACCCAGGGGCATTCTACCTCCGAGCTACATCCCTACCCCTATTTTACTTTTTAGTTTTGTTTGGAAACAGGGTCTCACTAGGTTGATAAGAGTCTCACTACTTGCTGAGACTGTCCTCAAACCTGCAGTCCTCCTGTCTCAGCCTACCAAGTAGTGGGGTTACAGGTGTGCACCACCTCACCCAGCTTATAATTATTCCTTTTTAAGAATGAATCCAGTGCCTCCTATGCTTACCATTTCCATTGTCCCCTTCTTAGGGATATTAACCAAAAAACTGAGGACCTTGCAAAGTGGCTGATGGGGGTCAAGGTCATTTTGTAGTTTTCACATTTACCTCGGACACAGATTCCACTATTTCTAAGTGTGAATGAGTGTTGAATTTTAACTTCTTACACTTCAGTTGAAACTCCACTCTTCTCAGCCAAGTAACTGAAGCCAAATGGAGGTGTCTTTCCAGAACTGTCGACTGTGAGCAGGTGAGCCTTTCACAATTAGAAGGGAAGTTTGCAATCAGTTTCTTTAACGGCAAAGGTACTCTTATAGAATTAATCCATGCAGGGCTCAGGGGAAGCAAGATTCTTGGCAATTGATTGGACTAAAGGGGCTCCTTAAAATCAGAGATACTTGGGCACTCATCACAGCCGCTGGGTGATTGACAGAGGTCTTCATGCCATCATCCTTCATGGGAGGTACTTGGCACAGAATCCTCGCAATTTCAGAGCCTTCTGGATTAGAATCAATTAAACCTATAAATAGAAATAAGCTGCCATTTTTTTCCCTAAAATGATACTCTAACCCCTTAACCTGGCTCCCGTGTCATGCAGGAGTTTACAGACAAGCCAACTGCACCTGAAGGAGCACAGCTGAGTGCAAATGCTGGGACACATTGTCACGGGAAGGATGCACTGGACTTTAAATGAAACATGAACTTGAGTCTCTGTTTTGCCCTTCTAAAAATATGAGAACAGAAGACATAGCCTCTTCCCTTGACATTAATTAAATATCACTGCAGTGCCGGGCGTGGTGGTGCATGCCAGTAATCCCAGTACTTGGGAGGCTGAGACAGGAGGATTACAGGTTCAAGGACAGCCTCAGCAAGTAGTGAGACTTTCAACAACCCAGTGAGACCCTGTTTCCAAATAAGAAGTGAAATTGGGTGGGGGGTGTAGCCCGAAGGTAGAATGCCTCTGGGTTCAATCCCCAGTACCACAGACAACATACATATGTCACTGCACTACAACAACACTGAAAACAACAAACTAGAAGCCTTTGCAGGCAAAATAAAATGCAACCATGACCAATGGTAGTTGTAGTTGCAGATTAAAACAACATTGAGAAGATGAACCGCGTTCCCCATGTGCCACAGGAAGAAGTCTCGTAGACCTTCCAAGTATTTAATGTTTCTCCTAGAAACCCAATGCTCTTTGACTCAGAAGCATTTTGAGTTTGGGGTTTGATTTAGGTGGTAGGATTCTCATTGTTTAATATCTACTGTCTTTCGAAGTGTGGTTAGAAGGACAGATGCCTTAGTTAAGAGGTAACCCACCTCTCTCCTTTCTCTCTTAGTCTCTCTCTTCTCCTCCACCCCAACTCCGCTGCCAGATTCACCTGTACCAGGGAAGGAGAAAATACGACTTTGTACCCTCTGGATTTATATAGCACTGCTGCTCATGGCATCTGTGACTCTCCCAAGGCCCCCCGTGATGTGGGGGACAGGAACTGCTGTCAACATTTTACTGAGAGGAAAGTGAGGCTCAAAAGGGTGAATGGCTTGTGGCCACCCAGCAAGGCCACAGCAAAGCCAGGATTAGGACACAGAGCTTTTTGAATTCCACACTACTCTTCTTTTCTCTTTACCCTTCTTTTACATTTTGGACCCAAAGCTTGCTTTCTTCTTATTATTATTCTTTTTTTTCCCCCTCTGGCTAAATATTTCTTTCACTTGTTTTTTAACCACAAGTCAAAACCCTACCCTTTGGCCATGTCCTGAGTGGAACTTTGTTTTCAGTCATTCACTTCTGACTCCACAGGATGATGAGACACTAGGTCTCCCGGGAATTTGTGCTGTGAGCCTGAAGGTGAAAGGTCATCCCCCTGTCCAGCCCCTGCTCTGCCTTTGGGGAGTTGTCAGGCAGCCTCTCACCCAGTGATCAATCAACCCCTGACCACCGACTGCCTAGCACGCAGCTCGCTGATTCTGTCAAGATGGGAATCTTCCTTCCCAGCCCATCTGCCCTCTCCCAGCACCTCCATGCCTTTCCCAGCACGTGGTCTCTATCAGGCTGGCTGCCTGGCCATTCCCTGATCCTCACAGCGACAGGCATGCCAACTCAGGAATTAGTCACTAACTTTCTACTGATGCGGAAGCCTCCACGAAGTCACACTCAGCACCTCATGCAGCACAGCCAATTACCCAGAAATGTGGATTTTTATGCACATAAGATAAATAGTGAGTGAATCAATGGATAAAAGCCAGGAGGAAACTTGGGGATCATCTGATTTAGCTAATTCTTTTTTTTTTCATATAAAGAAACAAGCAGGGTGTGGTGGCACACACCTATAATCCCAGTACTTGGGAGGCTGAGACAGGAGGATCACAGGTTCCAGACCAGCCTCAGCAACTTAGTCATACCCAGTTCCAAAATAAAAAAATAAAAAAGAGCTGGAGCTGGGCATGGTGGCACATGTCCCAGTACTTGAGAGGCTGGGACAGGAGGATTGCAGTTTGAAGCCAGCTCAGTAACTTAGCAAGGCCCTCAGCAACTTAAGGAAACCCTGTTTCAAAAAATAAAATAGAATAGGGCTGGGATGTAGCTCAGATGCCCCTGAGTTCAATCCCCAGTACCAAAAAAAAAAAAAAAGAAACACAAACAGAGGTAAATGACTTATCTGGGTTGTACGATTACTGTCACAAATATTATTAACCAGATTTTTGGACATTTAATGTGCTTTTTTTATTCCCCATGGAGCCGTCTAGCTTACATTTGTCATAAGTCTTTTTTAAATGATATTTGCCTAATTTTGTTCATATTTAGATCTTAGATACTGGTACTTTTTAACTTAATTAAGAAATTATATATTACCTCTCAACTTTATTCACTTATAATAACATTCTATATCTCATACAGTATTTTTAAAACTTTACTTTGTACTGAAATATTAAGTTAATATGTACTCAATGTGTAAAATTTGGGAAGTAAATCAACCTATAAAGAAAAAATACCCAATTTTACCAGAGATAATCACTGTTACCATTTTAGTATATTTCCACCTAGTTTTCATATACTTTTCACCTTGTTGAAATCATGTTGTTCATAGAATTTTATATTCTAGGGTTTTGTTTGTTTACCATATTATAAGACTTTATGGTGTCATTACAAATTCTTTATACACATGGTATAAATAGCTGCATCTGTCCATTGTTTGATAGTTGTAAGTACATTCTTACCCTGAACATTTAGGTTGTTTCCCATTGTTTTAAGTAATAATGCAATGATATTTATGCATATATGTAACTATACAGTTCATATTTTTCCTTGGGAGAAAAATAGAAGTGAACATGTCAAAAGCTGTTTTTCTTTATCTCTCTTTCTTTTTCTTTTCTTTCTTTTTTTTTTTTTTTTTTTGATACTGAAGATTGAACCCAGGGGCATTCTACCTCCAAGCCACATCCCCAGCCCTTTTTTTATTCTTTATTTTGAACAGGGCCTCACTAAGTTGCTGATTGAAACTGCAATCCTCCTGTCTCAGCCTCCCAAGTACTGGGATTATAGGCATGCGCCACTGCGCCTGGCAAAAGCTGTTTACATTTTTAAGGTCCTCGATACATATTGCCCAGTTGCTTTCTAGGAACATGATGCCAACTGTCACACCTACCAATGGCTGCATAGTGCTTCTTAGAGTATTTCTCTAAAACCAGTACCTCATTTTTATTGATTCAGTCTCAATCAGCCTATGGTCTAAAATAGTTTGCTGCCAAACACCAGTTCTAAATTAAAATTGCAAACACACCCCATAGACCTTTCTGCCTGAGTTTCTTTAGATTGCTGACACTCCAAATGGTTAGACACACCTTTACCCAAACACCACAAAGGTAAGTTGGCAGCTTTTTTGATTTGCTATCTGACTGCATGTTGAATGTATTTGAAATGGGCTGTGTGCTAGAAACCAGAGATAAGAGGGAGCTTCTAGCCTCAAGTTGTTCTCAGTACAGAAGGAGAGAGGGCCAAGAAAGCCAGCAGCGGGCCGGATGCCTCTGCTGCCTGGAACAGATGGATCCACAGGGCACTGTGGACCCCACACCCTGCACACTGAGCTTGGCCTCTGGAGGCACAGGCAGCTTTGAAGGAGACTCGACATTTAAGCTGTGTCTACAAATGTGAAGAGGATGCCAGACAGAAGACCTGAAGCAACAGGTCTACACAGATGATCCTGGAGCCAGTGCGCACGGTACTGGACGGCTTCAGAGACACGTGACCTTGGAAAAGCCACTTAACCTCTCACCTCAGATTCTATAAGAATGCTACTCATATAACCTACTTCTTAGAGTTGTAAAGAATAATTGAGACAACATAGGTAAAGTGCTTAGAAAACTACTGGGCACATCCTTCGAGCTCCAAGATGTTAGATATGGTCGTCATCATCATCATCATTAAGGCTGAAGAAAAATAAGGGAGTGGTGGGAGACATGATTGGCAGGAAGACCTCTACAACATGCTTTACCCTGACACCTGCAAGACCTTTCAAAGTGTGTTTGGAGTTAACTGCCTAAGGCAGGAGACTGAACCCATAATCTCCTCAAATTCCTCCCAGTTCTGAGACAGATTCCCACTTGAGAGCAAACAAACTCAATCTCAATCTTGGGCACACAGTCTTAAATAATGCAACTACTTCCATTTAGCGTCATGTTAATAATCAAATAGAAATAGCTCCCTGCCCTTTGGATATTGTGTGTGTGTGTGTGTGTGTGTGTGTGTGTGTGTGTGTGTTGCCAGGGATTGAACCTAGGTGTGTTCTACTTCTGAGCTTCATCCTTAAGCCTATTTTATTTTTTATTTTTGAAACAAGATCTCACTAAGATGCTGAAGCCCTCACCAATTTGCTGCGACTGACCTTGAATCTGCGATCCTCCTGTCTCAGCCTCCCAAGTACTAGGATTACAGGCATGCACCGCTGGACCCGGCTTCCCCTGGAATTTTTAATGGTCAACACTTACCCCGTAGGAATAATTCTTTAGATAATATGAAACTATTTAGTTAAGGAATAAGTTCCTGGTTGGGCAAAGTGTGGGAAAAAAGACCCACAGCCAAAAAATAAAATAAAATAAAAACCAATTTGAACAAGATCTTGGGAATTTTTACCCACTGGGGAGCTCGGTTTTACTGGAAGGGAATATGAAGCCAGATGGGTTGATTTTGTCCACAGAATAGACACTCTGCTGATATCCTCTCACACTTAAAGTTTCAAATAAAGCAGTAGGGTACAGCCAGGGGCCAGCTGCTGGCATCCATGGGTAGCTCCAACACCCCCACTTAGGTTCATTTCTGTAAGTGATTGGCACATAAGTCAGGCCGATGCTGCTCCCTGCTCCCCATTCCTGCCTCCCCCTTCACACTCCTCCGCTGTGTCCAGCTTCTGTGAGGGCAAATGTGTCTCTGGAGACCTATTTGTTCCTCCTTGCACAGACAGGCTGAGAAATGAGAGACAGTGGCGTGGGGTAGACAAGCCATCCATTTCAGTTTGCACCAGTTGTCCTGCATCATTATGATTATAATTATTTCCCACTCCAAAGTGTCTGTATGGATGACAAACTATATGTAAACCTTATGACTGCATGTATATTAAACATTTAGCCTTGAAAGGCCGGGAACTGGTTCAGTTTTTATTATTGAGTTTACATAGTGCCACCAAAAGGCATCTGGCAATCTTCGGTAATCATCAGAGTTTAGCCACAGATGACAGCCCCGTCCCCAGAAAGGTGCTGGGATCTAGAAACATCATGCAATGTCATTTTCTAGAACTTACATCAATTGTCACATAGTAAAAAATTCCATAAATGCTTACTAATTGAATGCACAGACTAGTAGTAATATATTAGCGGCCCTCAGTAGGGAAATGATCAGTTCTCTTAAAAACAGAATGCCATACTTACCTATCTATCACATTATAGATACAAACTTTGATGTATCTATAGATGTTATGGCAAAATAAACCTCTTTCACAGGTTTATTATGAGGACTAGAAGGAAATAAATAATTGAAAACATTCAAGCAAGTGTTAGTGCACCTGAAGCACAGCTAAAGGTCACACAGGAAGCAGGTCTCAGAGCCAGCCCTTGATGCAAGCCCGGGACTGATGGTGACAAGAGAGGAGCAGGACCTGCTTAACCTGGTGTTCTGGTAAAGGTCATAACCTCCAGGCAGTGCTGAGCTGGGATGGTGATTCAAGCAAGTTTAAGACCCAGGGAAGTTCATTGTTATGCCAGTGTGCAAATTCATCTCTGCCTGGTGCACTTTTATGATCTAAGGTCTCTTCCTAGCAAGTGCCATAAAATGCTAATTTATCCGGTTTTTTTTTCAGATTGAAAGAAAACAAAGCATTGATATGAGTTTGTGTCTGTTTATTGATTTATTATGCTACTGGGGATTAGACCCAGGGGCATTCTACCTCTGAGCTACATCCTCAGCCCTATTTTATTTTTTATTTGGAAACAGGGTCTCACTAAGTTGCTGAGAGCCTTACTAAATTGCTGAGGCTGGCAGAGAACCTGTGATCTTCCTGTCTCAGCATCCCAAGTACTGGGATTACAGACGTGCACCACCACGCCCGGCTGTTTGCTTTTAGAATATATGATTATATTCTAGAATATATAATTTCGGAATGACAGAAGTCTGACTTCCACATCACATTTGATAGTTAACAGCTAGAGGGGAGAGAGGGAGAGAGAGAGAGACAGAGAGAAAAGAGTTCCTGACTAAAAGGCTAAAAGACTCTCAACTCAATACCACTAAATACCAATTCTGCAAATTTCTCCTAACATGGTAGTTGGCCCTGAAACAGTCATTTTGACATTTTGTGGGATCTAACCTCACATAAATTATAAAGGGGTCATTTATTGAGTGGTAAGATGTTGGGTGTCAGCAAGGTGTGGCTTTTGTTTCAGGAGTGAAATGCTGAACTAGGAAAAATGAAAACCTGCCCAGCTTATCAGTGGTTGAATTTCCCATCCGTTTGTGCTAATCAGATGTGGAATGCCAAGGACTGGGAACGGATAAAGGCTTAGATCTCCATGGGTGATATTGGTGATATGACAAAGTAAGAAAGGAGACCCTTTTCTTAATAAGCCTGCTATCTGGCTAGGCTGATGGGAGACATTTGTAAGAAGACAGGTAGTGTCACCAGGTAGAAATGTCAACCATTCAACTGCTCTCAGAAAACTAGTGAGAAGCAGAGAGGTGAAATGGCACATTCTGCTCCTTCCTGATCAATGCATGTTTCTAAGTCCTTAGCCTAGTCACAGGGGCGATGCCTCTTCCTAGGAACCAGAAGACACTCAGTAGAGGTGCAGCAACGTGGCAAAACCAGCAGAGCTGCAGCAGCACAGAGAGCATCCTGGATGACAGAGGAAGTGATAGCCTGCACAGGCACTCTGTGGTCTCTTCCAAAAATATGGGCGTTAGACCCTATCAAAGTTCCAGTATTTTCATCTATTGAATGGGAATGCCATAAAACATAACTCCCAAGGTTATGAGGTCTAAGTGAGCTACCTTTTATAAAGTGTTTATTAATGTTTTGGGCATATAGTAGTTTCTTTTCTAGAAGCCTAGAAAGAATGGCATAAAAAAAAGACAGTGATTGGGCCCAGCCTGGTGGAACACACCTGTAATCCCAGTACTTAGGACGCTGAAACAGGAGGATTGCAGGTTTGAAGCCAGCCTCAGCAACTTAGCAAGGCTCTCAGCAATTTAGTGAGACTCTATTTCCAAATTTAAAAAAAAAAATAAGACTGGGGGTGTAGCTCAAAGATAGAATGCCCCTGGGTTCAATCCCCAGTAACAAAAAAAAACAAACTCAAAAACAAAACAGAGATAATGATTTACCACTAAACTTGATGAAGAGCTGCAGAGAGAGATTCAGTCCACCTGACAAGTCTTATCCACAGTTAGTGGCACAATAGTAGCAATGAGGGTTTTTTGTTGTTGTTGTTGTTGGGCTTTTGTGTTTTGTTTTTGTTTTTGTTTTTGTTTTGGGCACTAGGGATTGACCCAGGGGCATTCTCTCTCAAAGCTACACCCCCAGCCCTTTTTATTTTGAAACAGGGACTTGCTAAGTTGCTGAGGCTAGCCTCAAACTTGTGACCGGTCCTGTCTCAGCCTCCCAAGTACTGGGATTACAGGTGTGTGCTACCACACCCAGCTAGCAATAAGGTTCTTAAGAAGAAGCATTAATAGCAAGGAAAAAATCATGAATTTTTGCTTGTCAAAAATAATGGAGGAGGGAGGAGTTCTTGTTAAGTAGATAGTCAATGGGGAATTCTTATCACATTATTTTCACATAATGGAAACAGAATAAATATTTCTCAAGTACACCATACAACAATATGATTATATACATATACATATATATATATATACATATACATATATTATATACATATATTATATACATATATATATATAACAAATGAATTCTCAGTTCTTCAAACTATAATATTCTGTCTATAATGTTAAAACCATGCAATATGCAAATTCCTCTTTTGAGAAGAATAATTCAGATATTTCAGGATCCTTTACTCGGGGATATTACTTGGCATAGTAGCTCTCACTGGGTGTGGGTTGAATTATGTCCCCCTAAAAGATATATTCAAATCCTAACCTTTGGTACCTGTCAATGTGACCTTCTTTGATAATAGGGTCTCCTATAGTTTGATCTGGAATGTTCCCTGAAGGACCATGTGGTAAAGGCTTAGTCGCCAGCCAAGGTGCTATTAGGAGGTAGTGGAACCTTTAAGATGTGGGGCCTCGTGAGTTTCTTTAGGTCATTGGAGGCATATGCCCTTGAAAGGGATAGTAGGACCCCAGTCCCTTCCACTTCTTCTTTCTCTCTCTTTGCTTCCCAGCCATGAGGTAAGAAGTTTTACTGTAGCACAAACTTCGGCCATGATGTGCTGCTTTCCCTACAGGCCAAAAGCAATGGAGCCACTCGATCATGGCAAACTGTAAGCCAAAATAAACCTTTCGTCTGTATACATTTATTATCTCAGGTATTTTGTTACAGAAACAGAAAGCTGACTAACACAAGGTCTTTGCAGGTGTAATCAGTTAAGATGAAGTCATACCAGATTACTGTGGGCCCTAACTCTAATGACTACTGTTCCTCTAAGAAGAGAAAAAGCCACAGATACAGACAGGAAGAGGCCATAAGACAATCAGAAGGACACAGTTACATACTAAGGAATGCCAAGGATTGTCAGCAACAACCAGAACTAGAAAAAGAGCAAGGGAAGATTTTCCCCTAGAGTCCCTGCAGCGTGCATAGCCCAGCCCTTGCCCTGATTTCAGACTTCTCACATCTAGAACTGCAAGAGAACCCGTTTCTGTTCATTGAAGCCATCAAATTTGTGGGAATTGGTTATGGCAACCCTGGGGAATGAATATAATCAGGTCAGACCCAAGTGGAGGTTTCGATGTCCATGTTTTGTCAGTTGTTTTCATAAAAGTAGGATAGTTTTCAGGGAAGATGTTCCTTAGTACACATGGAAGTAAACCCATTTAGTAATCCTATCCTTTTAAAAGTAATGCTATATCATTGAAAATTTATGCATATATCAAACTGCAGAACACAAAACATGTATTAATCACCCTGAAAGAATTCCTCATTAAACACTCCATTCACTGAGGACAATCGTGAGGCAAGTCATCATTCTTCTGGAGAAAATTCCCAGGAGTGAAAGTAGCAGAACAGTATGACCTATCTTATTACTTCTTAGCAGCCACCTTAAAACTTTCGCTCTTTTCTTATTAGTGATTATTTGGACCTGCTAGAATTACCAAAATTACTATTTTTTTAATAAAATGCTTCTTCTGCTGTACAGTAGAAACTTAGCATAAAACTCTAAGCATGAGAAAGTTCGGGTTGTCATTTATTTACAGTCTTTATCAAGCAAATAATATTCATATTTTGAATTATGCAAATAAGCATTTACATGATAAATCGTAATTGCTCTCAGACAGCTGTTTATAATTGGGTAAATGAGACACACTTTTAAATTGTCTAAATACATACTTACCCATGTTTACATATTTATACATGAGGCTGTAACTATTCTAAATCAGCTGTTATCATCTATTGTGTCTTATGCAGACCAAGGGGAGAGAACTTTCGAGTACAAACAGCAAAATTCCATTGAACCTGCTGTGCAATCAGAAGGATTACTATGTGTTTTCAAAGGGTGACCTCTCTCAATGTACCCCCTTGCCTGCAGCATCCCACCACACCTCAAGCAGGAAATGGAAATGCTTTTATAACATTCGGTTGGGTGGGAAATTAATTTGGACTCATATTCTTATCTAATTAGATATACTATGACAATGAAAAAATATACTTCCTTCTAGTGAAATGTTTTTACACATAAAAAATCCATTTGTCTTATATTTAGCAATTAATCTTGTGTCAATATAAAAATATCAATATGCTGGGTGTGGTGGTGCACGCCTGTAATCCCAGTATTTGGGAGGCTGAGACAGGAGGAACACAGGTTCAAGGCCAGCCCTCAGCAACTTAATGAGGCTCTCAGCAACCTAGAGAGACACTGTTTCAAAACAAAAAGAAGAAAAGAAAAGGCCTGGAAGTGTAGCTCAGAGGTAGAATGCCCCTGGGTTCAATCTCTAGTACCACAAGGAAAAAAAAAATCAAGTATTTCCCTAGAGTATACAGAAGAAATACAGAGCAGGGTGCCTGTCCCGAAGTGGCTTACAATTGAATGGGGAAGATGAATTAGCACATTTGAAATGTGCAGGGAGGGATTAAAAGGAAGGTAGCTTTGACTATGAGAGCTAAGGGGCTTAGAAAACAAAAGAAGGGGGTAGGTTGTGTGGTCTCGGTTTTGAGGACAGGCTCTGGGAGTGGGTTCGGGTCCCCCTGCAGACTGGGGACTCTCCAACCCCTGGAGACAGGCACAGAGGAGGAATGTAGGAAGCGCTCTCCTACTTCCTTCACACAAAGTCTTCCAGGGGAATCCAAGTGTCTGCTGTGAGTGGCACTGTGTTCCCATGAAGTGCCATTTTCTCTGCTCAATTTTCCCCAGTAGGCAAAGAATTCTAGTCCCCCCACACACCTTTTGCTAAATCTTAATGCATTTTCCTTTGCTTTTCTGTTTCTGGTCCTTTCCAGGCAAATGCATTTGTTTCTAATTCACTTGATTCCCTTCTTATGTGGTGTTTCACATGTGCTAAAGAGAGAGGACTTTTCCTCCAAGATGTTCTGGCTGACTTGAGAGGATTCAAATGCTACTTCAGGCCTCACACACTAGAAAGAATGAATCATAAAGCATAGAGACTGGGGAGGGGGGTGCTGAAGTGACTGGAGAGGCACCCAGACATGAAACATTGGGGCTCCCACCTCTTCCTTTCAGCAAGCTCCACGACAGCCTGTGCGCTGCTGCAGACTTAAGAGCCCAAGCCCGAGCCTGAGGAACAAGTAGGTCCGAGGCCAAAACTCTGCAGCTGGAGGGTCTGGGAATGTTGCTGAGTTTAAGGAAACCTTTTCTGTAGGCAGCTTTTTCCTTACTCTGTTAGGAGAAGAAATACAGGGAGTGCTGAAGCAGAAAGAACTGTAGACCAGGGGACTCTGGACTCCAAGCTGGGCTCTGTGAAATGCAGGGGGGAGACACCCAGCCTCTCTCTGTGCCTTGGATTGTTCTTCTGGAAAGGAAGTTAAAGTTCTGTCTAGCTCTGTGACTGATGATCTCAAGCGTATCATAGGACAACTCCCAGTTGATTATATGGGAGTAAACCGTAGCTTTCCCAGATGCATCCCACCTCTCCAAGATCCATTAGGATAGTAGCGACAATTGCCACAATTCATGGAGCGCCTGCTGTGAACAAGTACTGTGCCTGGCACTTTACACAAAAACATCTCCTTCATCCTCACAACTCCTGTGTGAATTACTATTTTCATTTCATTCACGAGGAAACTGTGACTGGAAGAAATTGCAAAACTTGACCCTGATCATTGAGGTGTTATTGAGAGAGTCAGACTTTAATCCCAGATCTGGTTCTGCCTGTGCAATCTCAAAGTGTGGGGCATGTTGGGAAGAAAAATCAGGTTGGGGCTACTCCTTACACTTGACCAGGTCAGCTGCAGAACCAGCTCAGGGCCTGGCACGCATGAGTTACTTACCATGTATTTGTGGATTACAATTTTCCCAAAGTCTTTCCTCCTGCAGGATCTGCATGCTACTGATAATAAAGCTCTGTGGGTGGGCAGCCATGTGGTGGGGGGTGGAAGGGCTTGTATATTTGTGTAATTCAATCGACTCTAGGCTAGTTAGCGCTCAGTCACTCTCATTAACAGCCTTCAGGATCCACCAGGAATGTGACAGCTGGTCACAGCAGCCAGGGCAGAGTCCTATGGATATTTTCCTTGTACTCGGTAGAAAATTAGCAGTGGATACAACACGTAGCGTGGAACAGGAATACGACAATTCTCCGTTCCTTCCTGGTCAGGCCTCTGGGTGGCTGACCTGGCCCCAGCCTCCAGGTCTCTGTCCTTCTCCAGAATTGATTCCAGTCACCTTGGGTGGTCGCCCCCAAGCCCATTGTGCACGTGTGGCTTTCTGCCTATTGACATTAGGGGTGCACCCCCACCTTCCCTTTGTTTTCACCCTGTTTGAAACACATTTGTTCTCACTGGCTTTTAACTAATTTTCCATCTATGTTCATTGCTGGGGAGATTTAACTTTTTTTTTAAACCGCAGCTTCTAAAGGGCTTCTGTGCCGCCCAGTTAGCACTGTAAGAGACTAAGCCCTTTGGAAACAAATACAACTTAAACCACGGGAAATCACACTCTGCTGGTCACTGAGATGAGAGGAGGAGGAGCAGCAGGAGGAGGAGGAGGAAGAGGAGGAGGAAGGAGGAAGGAGGAAGGAGAAAGGAGGAAAAGAAGAAAAAGAGGAGGAGGAGGAGAAAATCAAAGTAGGATCCCTAGATATTAGTCTCAGTTCCCTACATGGACTTTTAAAATGTGCAGTCCTTCAGGTCTCTTTAACTGGCTTCTAAACAAAACCACCAAGCCCTTTCTCCTCTATGCTTCCTAGTGGGTGTGACAGTCTAGGGGTGATAAGACTGACCCCCTGCCACTCATCTTCCCTTGACCACCCTCCAGCTGGCAAAGGCACCAGGTGATCAGCAAGCTGAAGACTTTCTCTCACTCTCTCGTCCCTCCCAGCCACCTCCACCTCCAGTCCCAGCTGCAGACACCCTCAGAGGCAGTTAGAGACACTTACAGTCCCACCCCCACTCACACCACCCCCTAGTGATGTTCTTGTGATCAATTAGCTGATCAGAGGAGAACTGGGATCTAGGATTTGAACAATAGAAAATCTCAATAACAGAAAACATAGTAGATTCATGAAAAGAGATAGTTATGCATTTTAATTAGTAGTTCCATAAAATTAATGGTTAAAATGGAACTTGGGAGGGTTTCATTTAATTCTTATCATAGAAGAAGCTGGAAGGCTAAATTCACCAGGCAGGACCTGCTAATGATACTGCATCATTAAGCCCTGCAACAGGCTTCTGAGCTTCCACAAAGTTCACCAATATAAGATTGTTTTAATAATGTCTAACTTTAAACATACACATTATACCTTTGATTTTCCCCCTCTAGATTTGTTTTATAGCCTAATCCTTTAGTTTTTTTTTTGGGGGGGGGAAGCCTGCCAAGGGTTATACAGTAAATTTATTTTATTTTATTTTATTTTTTGGTACTGGAGATTTAACCCGGGGCATTCTACCTCCGAGCCCTTTTTATTTTTTATTTTGAAACAGGGTCTCGCTAAGTTGCTGAGAGCCTCACTAAGTGACTGAGGCTGGCCTAGAACCTGTGATCCTCTTGTCTCAGACACCAAAGTACTAGGATTGCAGGCATATACCACCACATTGGGCTACAGTGAATTTATTAAAAGAAAAAAATGTCTGATTCCAACTAATCAGCCTCTACTCTACTATGTTCCAATGGTTAACACAAAACAGAATTCCTGACACATCGGCACTTTTGCCATATTTTTATACAGCTCAAAAAGTTCCAGATGATAAAATCAGAATGGAAAGGAATAGTTTTTTGAAGTATGGGTATTTATAGAAAATATCAATTACCAAGTAAACTGTGTGATAATACTAAAGCAAAAATATACTCAACTATTACCCTTTTATTATTTTTTTAACTCTCAAAAGTCACGTGAGGTCTCATGGGATCATCAATCCTAGAAATTGGAAATGAGCAAAATGAGAGACGGCTGCTCTCAAGCAGAAAAAAAGCTCTTCTGGATTAAACAAAATATAATGGAGTGATCCTCCAGAGATATCCTGCCGGTACTTTTCTGATAATATTGCATAGCTGAACATGACTTTCAAGAGGATCAACAAGCATGGTCCCATTTCTCTTCTATATGTAATCACACTATTCATATTTTGTAGTATTTACATTTTTAAAAAAGAAAGTTTTAAGCCAGGCATGGTGGTGCACACCTGTAATCCCAGTACTTGGAAGGCTGAGACAGGAGGATCACAGGTTTGAGGACGGCCTCAGCAAGTAGTGAGACTCTCAGCATCCTAGCAAGACCCTGTTTCAAAACAAAAAATAAAATTGAACTGGGGGTGTGTCTCAGAGGCACGGTACCAGGGATTGAACCCAAGGGCATTCTACCTCCAAGCTACATCCCCAGCCCGATTTTTTATTCTTTGTTTTGAAACAGGGTCTCATTAAGTTGCAGAGGGCCTCACTAAGTAGCTAAGGCTAGCCGCGAACCCAGATCCTCCAGTCTCAGCCTCCCAAGTACTGGAATTACAAGTGTGTACCACCACACCCGGCTTCAAAAAACAAAGTTTTGACCTTCAAGGTATATGCCCCCAGTCTTTTTTATTTTTTATTTATTTTATTTTGAAACAGTGTCTTGCTAAGTTACTGAGACTGGCCTTGAACCTGTGATCCCCCTGTCTCAGCCACCCTACTACTGGGATTACAGGTGTGGGCCACCATGCCAAGCTTGATTTTATTTTTAAATAGCCAAATCCAAAGAAGCAACTATAATCCGACATGTGGCCATCTATTTCTCTTTCACACTGCAAACCACCCAAACATGCATATACTTTCAGTGACCAAGAATAGAACTGGGCCTTGGATATGCATCCAAAATGTGGGGGATCCTGATGCCATAGCTGTCCAGGAATACATTGGTTCGGTCTGAGCAAGCTGACTGGACGTGAGGGGCTGGCAATGAGGATGAGCAATGGAAACACAGTGCTCTTTGGTGCACGGATCAGACACATGGCAATGACAATGATTTCACGTGGACCATGATAGAGGAAAGCTGGAAACATGCTTGCTGGGAACCCTGGGACAGTAACCTGGGGCTGGTTAGAAATTTAATGAGATCCTGACAGGCAGGTGGAATCATAAACTACAATGAAAATGTCATAGCTGAGCACAGTGGCACACACCCATAGTCCCAGTACTTGGAAGGCTGAAACAGGAGCATCACAAATTGGAGGCCAGCTCAGAAATGTGGTAAGACCCTCAGCAACTTAGCAAGGCCCTGTTTCAAATTAAAAAAAAAAAAAAGGACTGGGGGTATAGTTCAGAGGTAGAATACCCTGTTGGTTCAATCCCCAGTTCCAAAAAGGAAGTGCTCTTGGCTCCTTAGGCTCATGTGATAAAGTAAAACACTATAGTTCAACATAAAGCCAATAAAAGAAACATGTTCAGTAGAAGACATTGTGGGGCCTTTATTTCTGTTTCACTTAATTAAAAGTCATACCCAATTAAAGTACAAACATATATATTAAAGATTAATTTCTTTTCTTGGGAATAATAAAGCTATCACCTTAAAAATCATCCATAAAATTATAACTTGACCATACAGAAACTGTTTAATACTCAGCACATATATTTGAGGATTAAAGAGAATAATCCTTAGATCAAGTCATTTCTGAGTTGTTTCCTAACTTGAATAAGTTCAATTTATGGGTTTTTTTTAAGATTCAAGGCAAGACAAATAGAACAATAAATTTCTTAAGAAGTTCTAAACACCCTTCTTCATACCCTGTCGTTGAGATAAAGCTAAACCTGAAATGCCCAGCGTTGAGCTTTGTCATTTATATATTTGCCGGATGGCTCCAGAAGTAGTTTCCATGGTAAACTCCCTGTACACTAGAAGCAGGGCGAGTGGAATGTCTCCTTCCAATGAGGAACTTTTCACTGACAGTGATAAAGGCCAAGAACCTCCTTCTCACAAATGATTGAAAAACAGAACACGGAGGACATTTTTATTTTGTTTTGTTTCCTTTGTGTGGTATGCGACTTCAGAGCAAATACCCATTTAATCAAGAGTACAAAGACAGCCACCTTTGCTGGGTAAGGGATTTCCAGAGGCTGCAGTAAACAGATGTAGCTCTTGTTACTTTTGTTGTAGGGAATTCCTGCAGGTTGTCATTTCGGGCTCCTGTTATATACTTTTACCTCCTCTTGGAAGATGGGAAATTTTTTTTCCAGAGAAAATCTGAAGAGTAAACTAAATAGTTAAAGTTGAAGTGCTTTAAAAGCTAGAGTTTATCTACCATATTGGTTTTTAGATATATAAAGATTTTAAAAAAATCAAACCCACTATCAACTGAACCTTTCCCATCCATGCTTCTTTCCTCTGAGTTGATAAAACCAGATTGAACTTGTAACTCAAAGCTATTCCTACTCTCTTTCTCTTTTACTTTTTAATCATTCTTTTCTAATACCTCTATTAAACAGACTTTTCCTTCTTTAGGTCCTCTTTATCCTCCCAACTAATTTCTTCAATCTAAGGATATCACAGTCTATTTGCCTTCAAGGCTCCTGTTAAGCTTTGCTTCTTCTAGATAATCTATCCAGACTCAGGGTGAGATAAGAGGTGTGAGCATACATTGAAAAAGAATTCTCAAATGTACCAAGTATAAAGTGATATTTTTATTACTGCTGCTATTATCATTGATAAAAAATTAAAATATTTGATTCTTTAGTCCTTGACTGTCTTCACCAAATAGTAACAAATATTTCTCCAGAATTTGGTATTTAGTTTAAATTGCTGTCACATAAGATAGAAATAACATCTCACTTTAATAATGTGTAATAAATTTCCAAAACTGAACTCAAAACAAAGTAAATATATTTTCTAAAGATCCTATTATAATACATGGGTAATTTAAGAGAAAATAATATCTGGCTTGAAGTGTTTGTGGTTGGTTATAAGCATGCATGATAAGCAGGCCTGTGGGAGGTACTGGGGCAGTATCATAAAATGTGGTACTGGGGTTAGTTGCCCTTGTCAGTGTCTGCCTGTAACATTTAGTGTGACCTAGGATCTGGACCTTTATTATGTAGACATTAATAAGGATTCTCTGTGTTAGAAACTATATCTACATCAGTCAAGCACAGAGGTATTTTTGAACCTTTAAAAATATTAGACAAAAATAAGAATTTCAATTCTGGACAAATAAGAATTGACTCCCTGATGTGTCATTATTTTTTTCTGACAATTTACATACCATGTCAACACAACTACCCTTATTATACCACTGTAAGGTATGGAAAAGTTTAGAAGTTTTGAATAGATTAATAAACTAAAATTTAAAAGTTACTTATTGGCTCTTTAGGAAATGGAGACTATAGATATTTAATTAAATATACTTATTTTAAATTCATGGAACCATTTTATCCCCTATCTACTTTTTTTCCCGCATGCAACATATAAAGAAGTAGATAAAGGTATAAGGAAAGAAAACCTTTCCCCCTACAGATCAGGAGCAACAAGAAAGTCAATGAAACATCAATATTTTAGAAGACTTAAGCAGGAATGGTTCAAATCTTGTCATTTGGCATTAAACAATAAAATCTAAAGGCCATTTCAAAGATGAACTAAATTCCCAGCCTAAAAGTAATTGCTGTTCCTTGTTCTACATGTATATATCATCAATACAACTAAGAAAGAATTGTAGCCAAGCTGGGACCACCACCAAGCAATTGATTATTCATCATTAAAAGGGAAATGTTTACTTATTCATAGCAACTAGTTTTCAGAAGGAAAAGCAAAGAGGTTGGATTTAAAATGCTGTCTTTTCTTTCCATCCTATGACCAATCAAGATCATCCACTTCTTGAAAGTGTCAAAAGCCTATTTTTTATTTTCCTTTTGCTATTTTAACCAGAATACTGATAAAGAGGGGAGAGCAGTTGCTATGAGGCAAAGAAAAATGTCCTGGCAGTCGAGGGCCCTCCATCTATCAAGGGGAATTTGCAATGTTGCCTCTCTTTAATACTGTATAGATTTGCAGGATTTTGTGAAACACTTAACCAAAATGGAAGGATTTAAAAACAGAATGCAAGATATAGACACAATCTTATTTCTTTTTCAAAAATCAAGATACTTTAGTTTCATTTCAGAATTTTCTAGCCTTACATTCTTAAGCATGCAGCAGCAATGATCATCTCTGGATAAGACTTTTGAAAGGATGATTTGTGTGGACAGCTTAAATATATTCACCATATCACAGACCCCTAAAGATTAAAAACTCTTACTGGAATTGAGATGTAGTATACTCAATTACAGGGAAACAAACACTAATCTAATTAAGTAAAAATATGCACAGGCTATGCTGAGTTGCAAAATAATGTCAAGACATTTGCAAATCTGGAATAAATGTCCAGTAGGTGTTTACTTGTGATTCTAAGAATCTCTTGTGAATGCAAGACAATTCATATATATACTGCAAAAAACTTATTAGTATCTCCACTATCTTTTTCTACTGATGCAATATCAAAATAATTTTCTACTCCTAAGTCTTTGTGGAGATAAACTCCACATCTGCCTTTATCAGATGTGAAGAGGTAATAAGAGATCACCTTTCTTGAATGGTAATAAGAGATCACCTTTCTCGAATGATTCTGGCTCTCCCCCTCCTTCCTCCATCTCTTGAGAAGGCACCATTCATATGGAATAAGCTCCTAGAGTCCCCAAGCTCTAGCTCTGGAGATAATTTAGATAAAGCCCCAGAACAGAATTGAGAAGGTTGGACTATGGCAAAGATGCTTAAAGAGCAGAAGGGAATCCAGATGAAGGGAGGAATTTGTAGCACTCTCTTTAACCAAGAGGTGCTAACCTAGGATACCCAAAGTGCACACAGGTTCAGGAACACTGCTCCCAGGCCAAGGAATGTGAAACTAGAAGTACTATTCAGAGCTTATCCTGAGCCATGTCCTCCCCAGAGCACAACTGCTAGATGGGGGATGTATCTCTGCTTTGGGAGCCAAACACTAAGAGTAAAAGCAAATATTTGATGCTGAAGAGCTCTTAAGGACTGAAGAGTGCCATTTACTTATTTCTACATGCAGCGTGGTCTTAGGATGTTAAATAGATTAAAAGGCTAAGAGAGGTCAGTCACTCCAGGGAAGATTCTTCTTGTGTTTCTCCTGACTTAGTTCTCTTTCCAAAACTGTTATCTACTCCACCCTACTCCTGTGGAGGGTCCTTGGCAAACTCCAAAGATGACACATCCTTTCCTAGTACATCCCGGAGAAGGTGGAGTTCGAATTCTGGGGATCAGAAAAAAAAATCGCAGGGAAGAGGGAGTCCAAAAGTCCACTGGTAAATGTCCCAGTAAAGATGGGTTTAGAAAACATCCCAGAGGAATGGGATCCTAAACCTGATAATGCCCTTAGAAATGACGAAATCTCTGTTTCAGGTGAGGAAAAAAAAAAAAAAAAAAGAGGCTCACAGGATTGAGGTGATCAGCGGTTGCTAGGCGCAGAGGTAGGATGCAAACCGATTTCCAGGCCTTCTAACCTGCCCCAGCCTGGAAGTTCAGGTCCGAATTTGGGAGTCTGTCCTGAGATTTCCCTGGGACTCCACCGCCCCTAGCCCACCTCTGGCTCTCTCCCTGGCCTTGCCTGCAGACAGAACAGCCCAGTCATTTCAATTTAATCTTATTTAAAAAGACATAACTAATAAATCTATTGCCGGGGCCGCAGAAAGACGGCCAGCAGAGTCGATCGTGCCCCCAATCCCATTGAACCCCATTGAAAACCATGACAACACCGGACAAGCTCCGATTTATCCGGGCGAGCTAAAGCGCATTGTGAGTAGGCGTCAATCACGCATTATTCTGGATTGAACAAATGCAAAATCTTGACTGGAACAAATGCTTCCAACAGGTCCGGGGCGTCGAGCTCCATTTCCCCTTTGTCCTCGGCCTAGCAGTTGGCCTGTATTGGGGTTGCCTCCGCCCGACCACCCAGCGCGCAGCGCAGCCCCGGGCACCTCTGGCACGCTTGGTAGGGAGGCTGCGGGGGAGGGTGCGCGGGGCTGGGCGGGGCCGCGGCCGACAAGTCGGAGTCGGGTTCGAATTTAGCCCCTGGCAGAACCAGGATTTGGGGTGCGGCCACCCAAGCGCAGCGCCCATCCCTAAAATGTAGCAACCAAAATACCCAAACCGCTAGAGCCAGGAGGAGAGGCCTCTGAGAAGGCTCTCGCTGAGCCCTAGGAGGCCAGGATAGAGCGAGGCCGTGGGCCAACAAAATGTGCCCACACCAGCCGGCTTTCTGCGCCTCTTACATTGATCATTTTCTCGGTGGGGCGGTGAGAACTAGAAAACCCGGGAGAAACCCCGGGGCACCAGTCGGCAGTATTTTCTGCTGAGTAGGCCCCCTTACTAATTCTACCGATGGGTCCTTTCCCGCACCAGGCCCTGCGACTGCACTGGGGTCCTCAGCGCTGGGGGCAGGGAGCGCAGGCCACCAGTCAGTCCGCTCCTGTGTTGGAGGCCACTGAGGCTGACAGTCGAGGCTGTGGGGCTGAGGCGCACAGGAGGCGCCGGAGCGTCTGGCGACGCCATGGGAGCTTTGAAGCCCTCGTTGGTCGCCCTACGTAACGCTACCACCCTTGGGTCCTAGAATGGGTGTGGGGCCAGCTTTGCAGAGTTCGGGCACTGAGCCCGGGCCCCGCGACGGGCGGCGGTCAGGCGGGGCTGGGAGCATCAGACCTGCGCAGCTTGGCTGTATGCCGTCTGGGTTTTGCGGGCCTAGGGCGTAGAGTGCAGATGAGGGGGTGTCCATACGCCCCCAACTCTTTCCTAGCACCCCTGAGGGTGTGGAGGGGGCAGGGTGTTTGGGGGCGTGGGGAAGCTCCCAGTGGCTTGAGAGAGCCTGCGCCCAGATGCTGGAAGGGCCGGCACATTCTCTGCGCCCTCCTGGAACTTCTTGTCCGGCATCCTTAGAGGGTCCCTACCAAAAAGAGAAAGGGAGCGCGTCAGAGTTTAACGCTGCTCTGTAAATCACTTTCCAGATAGTTGTAGAAAACTAACACTCCAGCAAACAAGCTCGAGGAATAAAGCAAACAGGGAATAAATTCTTGGGTGCTCATAAACCCACCCATGTCTCCCCCACCTTTCGCGGTCCTCCCACCAGACCAGGCCCCCTGTCAGCCCCGGAGGAGGAAGCCGGGGCTCGGTCGGGAGGGTGGTGGCCACCGCTCGCCACCCAAGATGTTATTCACTGTTAACAATCCCCATTATCTGTTCCCACTTAGGGCTAATCAGACAATCGCTAATGCCCAAGGCTGCTTCCTGCCGCCTCTGGGAGGCAACTGGGAGCCGAGGGGCGGGGAACCGGGCGGGGCGGGGCGGGGGCTGAGGTGGCACCTTCCGGGCTCGCCCCGGCTTTGGTCCAGCACTAATTCAGGTACTTAACACCCCGGAGACCCAGACCTCGGCTTTCAAAGCGGACCCGGTGGGAAGAGCTGTTTATATAAACAGGGATTGCGCTGTAAATGCGCTAATATCCCCGCGGCCGGCGCATGGCGAGCGCCTCCCACGTCCACTTGTAGGAGCGGCGTGCCCCGCCGCCCCTCAGTTCCCGGCCTGCCCTGCCCCCGCCTCCTTCCCCTCCTCGGCCATGGCCACCTCTGGACGCCTCAGCTTCACCGTGCGCAGCCTCCTGAATTTACCCGAGCAGGACGCGCAGCACCGACCAAGGCGGGAGCCAGAGCCACGCGCTTCCCGGGCGGCCCCCTGCGCCGCCTGGCTGGAGTCCGAGCGCGGCCACTACCCCTGTGAGTGAGCGAGGATTGCGGCGGGGGGTGGAGGGAGAGCCGCCTCTAGTGCCCAGCCCGTGCCGGGCCGGGAAGCCGAAATCCAAGCCCACAGCCTGGATTTCCTCAGCCCTGGAGCCAGAGGCCCTGTCCGCCCCTCCCAAACTCCTATGCCCTGGATACAGGCCAATACATCCTGAGGCTCCCTGCACCTGGCACTAGTGCCGGATATTTGGATGTCTGTGTCTCGGATTTGGATTCCTACGGGCCGGAATATTTAAATACTTAAAACACCTCCCTTAATATGCCCCCATTCAGCGCTTTGCAAATCTCGGTGAACTGTAGCGCAGTTGACCTGGAGGTGGCCCGTTTTGGTGGCCCAGCTTGTAGTCAGCTGGTCGGCCAGAGCAGCTCTGTGCCACTATGGAGAGGGTCCCGGGGTGCGTTTCTTGGAGCCACTATCTCAGGCCCGACGAGTGTTGTGGTATGAAAGGGGTCGGTGAATTCGGAGAGGTGGGTGACCAGACGTGAACTCAGGGAAGGAAATGGCCTTGCTCTGTAAGCCGCGTGCAAATGGGGGCGCCCTCCGGCTGGCAGCTCCGCGCCCGCGGGGGAAGAGCCGCAGGCGCTCGGAGGGGCGGGCGTTTCACGCCAGGCCGTGTCTTTTGCCGTCCCTAGCCTCGGACGAGAGCAGCCTGGAGACTAGCCCTCCGGATCTGTCGCAGCGGGCATCTGCTCTGCCCGCGTCTCCCGGCTCGGACGCGGAGAAGAGGAAGAAGCGGCGGGTGCTGTTCTCCAAGGCACAGACGTTGGAGTTGGAGCGGCGTTTCCGGCAGCAGCGCTACCTGTCGGCGCCGGAGCGGGAACAGCTGGCGCGCCTGCTGCGCCTCACGCCCACGCAGGTCAAGATCTGGTTCCAGAACCACCGCTACAAGCTGAAGCGGGCGCGCGCGCCGGGCGCCGCGGAGTCGCCGGACCTGGCGTCCCCGGCTGAGCTGCACGCAGCGCCCGGCCTGCTGCGCCGCGTGGTGGTGCCGGTGCTGGTGCACGATGGGCAGCGGTGCGGCGGCAGCGGCGAGACGGGCGCCGCGGCGGGCCGGGACAAGTGCGGGGCTCCCCCGGCCGCCGCCTGCCCTCTGCCGGGCTTCCCCGCCTTCGGGCCGGGCTCGGCGCTGGGCCTCTTCCCCGCCTACCAGCACTTAGCGCCCCCGGCCCTGGTCTCCTGGAACTGGTGAGGCCGCCGCGGGATACCTGGGGCCACCCCAGACTTTTGAGAGCGCTGTGCGCCCGCAGAAAGGCTAGTGCCGAAGACCTGAAGCGCCGCGAGGCCGCCTGCCTGCAGCAGGCCCCACCTCCGAGGTCCCCGGGCTCCCCCTCTAGGGAACTTTCGCCAAGATCTCCCCTTCCCTGGACCCGAGCTCCAGCGCTAGTTTTATTGATTGAGCCTTATTTGTATATTTTAATAGCTATTTGTATGGAAAACAACTTATTTTAAAAGAAATAGAGTATTTTTTTTTCTTTTTGTGGTGCAAGAATGAAATGTGTAGGGTTGGGTCCCCAGCGCTCCTGTCGGGGACGTAGGTGAGAGCTGTTTTCCCGACCTGAGTTCGGAGCTCCGGCCGGCTCCTGCACCAGCTAAGTAGTCCCAACACGGCTTTACGAAGATACCGGGGTGGAAGGGAGGAAGCTGGCAGTCCTGGGGACCCCTCAGCGGGTGGCAGCTCTGACCCCCAAATGACGCCGAGGCGCCTCTGGGCTCCCGGATGGCGTCTGAAACCCCAAAAGCCAACCCTGTCAGCCGCGATGAGGCGCAGTGAGCTTTTCCAGACGTGGCAGCGAGGCTGCGTGCGGAGCGCAGGGCAGTCTGCTATCCGAGTGCTGGTGCCCACAGCTCCGGGACCCTGAGAGCACCCGGGAACTTGAAACCCGCAATTAAGCCCGGAGTGCCTCACTTGGCAGTGATTCCTGCCACCTCTTTACCCAACTCCGGGCCAGGGTGGAGAGGTGAAGAAATCATCCAAAGGTGTCGGGAACTTCTGGCGCGGGGCGCGGCCTCAGGGTAACCCTGGGGGGACTCGGCTGCCTGCCTAGGAGATCCTTGGTGGCCCGACATGGGATTGGGGGTCCGCTAGAGGGCTTTTCACCTGCGCTTACAGGGCGCACTAGGCTCAGAATGTCACGTTCCATCCCTTGGGTTTGCAATGTGGACCCTAAGGGCCTCTGATGCCGGCAAGTCATTCTCTGAGGAGTGGCGACCTCCTTTCCCGCACCCACTTGCGGAAAGATGCTCCGGAGAAAAGCAGTATCTGGTATCAGGTCCAGGGGAAGGAATAAGGACCCGGATGAGGTCTGTAAGGATGGGCATTGGGCCCGTTGGTGGTAGGAGGCCCTCGCTTTCCAAGGAGGAGGAGGAAGGGTCGGAGGCAGTGTTGTCACCTGGGACGGGAGGGGTGATTGGGGGAAGGGAGCAGGGTGTTTGGGTCTCAGCTGCCGGCCACCTTGCCTTCCGTATGGATGCGGTTATCTTAGAAGAATCTCGATCCTTAAACCTCCTTTTGTCTTGGGAAGTGAAAAGGGCATTGTCAGGCCTGAAAAGGACCTAGACAAAATCCGCACTGTTTCTATTCAGGACTCTGTTTAATCAGTCCCTGCTGACAATGTAGTGGGTGTTAGGCAGGGCAATGGTATCTTTTAAAACCTTGTGGCCTTCAGGAAGACAAAGGGCTTGGATTTTATGGGCTTACAACTTCAATTAGAACAGTGCCAGTGTGCATGGGAGATTATCAAATTTGTATCATAAAACCCCTTTCTAATAAATGATTGCTGGGGAGGGAGCCTGAACATTGTAAGACATATATTGGGACCTGCCAGGGGCTTCCCAGTTAGCTGCTGCCGAGCAGATGGGAAAGGAAAGGAGGGAAGGATTTCTGAGGATGGGAGGCTGTGGTCAGCTGGCTGGGAGTAGAGTCCAGTTGTAGCTTGTTTAAAGCTGTCGGTGGTGACAAAGACTTCCTGAATATCCCTGAGGTCAAAGTTAAAAAGTAGGCGCTGTCTGCCTAGTTCCTTGCCTTTTCCTTTCCTAGAGCTCCAGAGAAAGTGGATCTTGGGGTGTGCCAAGTAGAGAGGGCCTATTAACTATGAGACCCATACGACTAAATCCAAGGGATTCCAGCTATGGAGAGACCATCTTACCAGGCTTTTTGAGAGGGCATGTCCTCAAATTCATCATGGTTCTAAATGATGAGCCAAGGTCTAACCAATGAGACACATTCAGCTGCTTCCCAGCACAGTGGTTAGAGTGGTTAGAGTTGCAGCAAGATGCCCAGCCAGCCAGCTGTGTCCCGGGCAGGAGGGAAACAGCAGTGACAGTAGCACTAGGGGCCGTCATGTATAAACTGTCACCCTCTTCCTGTGACTCCTTTAGACTGCCGAGGTCCCTCTTAGGAAAACCTCAGGGGAGAGTGTAAAATGCACTCTCATCCTGCCAATCCATGGTAAAGATCCAGGCTGTCATATATATATATCCTGTTCACACCTGTGATAAGCTGGAAAAGATAAATGTCAATTGCCTATGTGACCTAAAAGGTCAGTTCTTCCAGGTTCTGACAAAAGCTGAACCCAAGGCCTCTCTACCAGCAGCTGTGAAAAGAGGCGCTCCATTCCCAGATGAAAGTATTTCAAACCTTATGGCCCATCATCAATGTCAGGAGGAAGATTCACACTCAGAAAACTGTTACTGAAACTTACTGTGCCCTGGGCACTTTTCTAAGCACCTTCACAGTTGGTCTCACAGAAAACTTATGCACCACATACATATTAAACCCCTGTTTTATAGAAAGAAAGTTGCATCATTTTCTTCTTAACTCACATATAGCCACCCTCCAAGCTGCCCTCAAGGAAGACAATTATCATCTTGATGTGGTGACAATATAGATACTCTGAAACCATCATAAGCTATCTTAATGAACAGTCTGGCAGGATGTGAGAGGGCCCAGAAAGCACCCCCTGCAGCTCAGGGTCACTGCCAGGGCTCCACACAGCACAGCGGGGAACACTAGTGATTCCTGTGCCAGGCAATCTTCTGAGTTCTTTTCCACATATGAACACATTCAATCCTCACCACAAACCCATGAGGTAGTACTACTACCCCCACTTTACAGATGAGAACCCTGAAGGTCAAAGAGGTTATAATTAACTCCTTGTGGGTCACACAGCTAGGAAGTGATAGGCTCTGAGCCCAGCAGTCTAACTATAGCTCTTACACCTTTAACCATATGGTGGGAATTATTATTCCTTTCTTTATGTTTTATTGCTCTCACTTGGCAGTCCTGGTTACCTTCTTCACAGATGTTTCTTTAAAGACAATCTCTTAAGTGTCTGTCTGTCTGTCTCCCCTCCACACACACACATACACCAACCGCCATCTACCAAACCTCCTGCTCTTAGACACAGCCTCTGTGTCTCCTCTAGGTCTGTTTGTGTGTATTCTTGTCCAGCTGTCCATGAAACACAGCTTTTGTCTGCAGGTCACAATATTCTCCTGTGACTATCATTCCACCATTCTTCTTCCAGGAAAAAAAAAATCTGCCGCTGCCTTCCTGACACCGATTGTCCACTCAGCATTCCGTGGAGTTGCTGCAGACTCTGATAAGCTCCTCTAAGCTTCTCCAGCTCCTGGCTCAGATCCCTGTGGAACTTTATGACTGGCTTTCCTCGCTCTTGCCCCAGTCATCTGTTTCCTTCTTAGGTCTCCAGTTTCATCTTTATTATTAAATATCATCATCTTCACATTTTCTCTCTCTTCTTCCATTGTAAACATTTTCACTTCATCTCACTTAAGTCTCTTGCAGCTGGAGATTGCAATTTTCACTTCAATTTTCTTTCCTCATTGTTCAGAGGATCTTACATCTTAGCACATCTCTTATCTGACCAATTTAGCACTTTAGTCTCTTAGATAATGTGCTACTGATGGGTTAGAAGGAAGTTATTTGAGCACAGGTTAACCTATACCTTCCTTTCTAACAATGGTGTTTAGATGTTTATTATTCTCCTGCCTTGTTGACACAATTAATTTGCCTTTTGCCTCCTCACTGCACTTCTCTCTCTCTCTCTCTCTCTCTCTCTCTCTCTCTCTCACACACACACACACACACACACACACACACACACCTTTAAAACATTTGACTTGTGAATAGGAAATCCAGGTAGGCTAGTTACAGGTTGGGTACGCTTGAATTTTGTTAACAGTGCTTATCTGTTCTGGGTGCTTTGGTTAAGCAGCCCAGGCAGGTTATCTGTAAACATGAACAACAGTCAGAGGAGCTTTGAGAATGCCGAGAAAGGCCTGTTCCTATCTCAGGCCATGACAGTCTCTATGGATGTGATTGTATCATTTAGTATTCAAAATCTGCAGGAGAAATTATATTCCTCTGGATCACTCATCATTTTTCTAAGCCATGCTGTGGGTGGGGCTTTAATAAATGGTTCCTTGTTTATTTTCAGAATTCCAATTCTGCACCAATTCACTTCTCTCTGACCCCCCTCCACATACACACCAGTAACTAAAGGTACATGGCATCCCCCTTTCTCCTCTGTGCTCACCACTCAGGTGACTCAGTCTACACGTTCACCAAAGAATTGAACACGATTCCCTTTGATGCTGAGCCAGAGAGTGGTGACATCTTTAAAGGGAGACCAAGAAGAATTGTTTAGTCTATTAAACAGTCAAGCTCTCCTTGTGCCCCAATTCCTTCCCTCATCTACCCCACATTTTCAAGCACAGTTCTCATTTTCTCCAACTATGTCAAGTAGAATAGTTTTCATGTTTATCCAGGAAAGTAACATCATCACAAACCAGAGGTAAAGATCATTTTTTATTCAAAAAGCTGCCTTATGGGCCAGTAAACCATCTCTGGGTCTTCAACTGAGGTCATGCAATTTCAAAAGCCGCCCTAGTTTGACATTGCTTTCATGAGTAGGATGTGGTGGAAGGAACCTCATAGGGTCTTTGGTCATGCTTAGCTTCCTCCTGCCTTCTGACTGGGTGGTCCTTTATGAGTCAACAGGGTTTCAAATGCATTTCCCTAGCGAACAGCTCTGAATTGGACTCTTTTCACTCCTCCTAATACAAGTCGAGCTTCTCCCCCCCATCCCCCTCCCCCTTTTCTTTTCCTAGAGACTAGATAGGATATTTGGCAGAATTCACTAAGAAGGGGGAATGGAGGTTGTTAGCAAATTAAACTGGAGACAAAAGTGTCTAGAAAATCCACTAAAAGTGCCCTTGAGTCTCTCACCTGAGATGTTGTCTTCCTCCAGCTCTGCTGAAGGACAGCGTATTAAACAGCAATTCCTCCAGCCTTAAAGAAGTTATCAGCTTAGGTCTAAATGACCTCTTGGGAGGTCTTTCTTCAACTAGAGGCAACCCTGAGTCACCATAACCTCTGAGTCTGATACAGTCACAGAAGCATCAGTGCAATGACAAGAAAGCTACTTTTTTACAAAATTGAAATGCAGAGTAAGAGGCACAAAACACCAAGAAAAGATAAAAGATACCTGATATGAATAAAGAACAAAATGCTTTTCTGGAGAACTGCTTTTATTGCTGAATCACACTGATAGACTCAATTATCTGTCTGATCAAGTGTTCAGCATGTGAATTCCCTGCTGGGGACATTTCATATTTAACTCAAGTTAAAGTGTAGAGGGAAGGTAGATTTTCTTATTGCTCATATTTGTGGATTAAACATTATCTTAAATAAAACCATACATCAATGTGGAGCCGTGTGAGGGCAGAAAGGACTAACGGAATAAAGTAGAGGCCCCAGAATACTGTTGTCCAGGAGAAAGACAAGAATCCTCCTCTCTTCGCTGAATTTGTCATTGATTAAGGAGAACGTGAATGTATTCACAAATACTTCAGGCAAGCCTAACAACACAATAACAGAAATCCTCAAGTACATTTTAATTATGTAAATATACAAAAATGCATATCATCAAATGGAAGTGGGTGTGAAGGAGATTTTAGAAATGTGTTCTTTTTCTTTTTTAAGAAAAAAAGAAAAACTGTGATTTATAATTACACTTGTCACACCCATATAGAACAGATATTTTGGTTTTCTCATTCTGAAAATGACATATTTTCTTCATAAGATATTATGGAAACCACAGAAATGTGTAAATAAGCTATGCTCCTGAATCTAGTTGGTGTTTGTTTGCTTGTGTTTTGTGGTGCCAAGGGATCAAGCCCAGGGCCTTGTGCCTGTGGGGCAAGCACTGTACCACTGAGCCACATCCCTAGCCAACCTAATTGTTTCATAATGACATTTGGTTTCCCATCAATGTAATACTAGCCTAGTGAATAGGAGACTAAGGTAAGCTATTAGAGTTCCAGGTGGGGGGGGAGGAATCTCATTTATACCATTGAAAACTATAACTACAAAGAGAAATGACAGAGATAATATTGGCTTGGAAAGAACAATCCCCCTTTATTCTCCAGTTTCCTCTCCTCTGTACCCTTGGATATTTCCTATCCAGAGTCACACATTGGGAACCACAACAATGGGTTCTGCCATTAACGAGGTAAAAAACAAACTAGGAAGAAGAACAAAAGGATATGGATAGAAGCAGCTGGCTGTTTCTTACTTAGCAGGACACATGAGTTTGAACAAGACTATAGTGTTTCCAGAGAAGTTCTACCTCACCAGCTGCCTGTAAGTCATGGGCTTCTGAAAGCTCCACTGCTGGAAGCCCATGTCTGTGAAGACTTAGAGCATAGGCGAATGGTTAATTCCAAACTGCTTTTAGAATGCTATTTCCTTCAATCCCTCTGAAAACACTATTGCAGGTTGTGTAGCATTAGCTTCCTCCCATCATTGACACCCCATCAGGCCTCAGCAGACTAGTTTGCAGAGAACAGAGGGAGGCTGAGAAACTGCTCTAAATTTAGGAACCTAGATTGAGGGAGGGAAGGTATTTGGGCTCCAAGGAAGGGTGAGAATCCTATATTCTTAGCAGCTGATGAGGCCTTAGGGCCACAGGGAGATAATTTCTCTCATCTTTTTCATTTGAGTAGGGGGTAAGGAAGCAATCTTTGCAAAGATGTGACAATGGCTCCTTATTTGTACAGCAAAGGAAGAAACCACACAATGAAAAGGGCTCCTACAGAATGGGAGAAAAAATTTGAGATCTACATTTGTAATAAGGGGTTACTATCTTAAGCATATAAGGAACTCACTTATATCAATAGCCAAAACAAAAGCCAAAAGCTAATAATAAAAATTGGGTAAAGAATTTAAATTGACATTTCTCAAAAAAGAAAACACACAGACGGCCAAGAATATATGAAAAGGTGCTCAACATGACTACCACCAAAGAAATGCAAATCAAAACCTCCGTGAGATATCACCTCATGTCTGTTAGGTTGGCTGTTAATCAAAAAGATAAGCAATAAGTTTTGGCCAAGGGGTGGAGAAAAGAAAAATCTTATACACTGTTGGTGGGAATGTAAATTAGTATACCCTTTATGGGGAACAGTATGGAGGTTCCTCAAAAACTCAAAAATAGAGCTACCAAATTATCTAGCAGTTCTTTTTCTGTGTAGTGACTTAACTATAATATACACACACATATATATTCATGTACATATATATATATTCACTATACATACACATATCAAAGGAAATGAAATAAGTATCTTGAAGAGATATCTGCATCCCATTGTTCATTGCAGCGTTATTCACAATAGCCAAGCGGTGGACATAACCTGAGTGTTCATCAGTGGACAAATGGATAAAGAAAATGTTCTCTGTACATGCACACACTCACACACAAGAATATTATTGAGCCATAAAAAAGGAAGATATCCTGCCATGGAAGACAACATGGATAAACCTGGAGGGCATTATGCTAAGTGAAATAAGCCAGATGAAGAAATGCAAATACTGTATGCTCTCTTTCATATATGGAATCTAAAATGTCAAATTCATGGAAACAAAGTAGGATGTGGGAAACAAAGGACTGAGAAGTAGGGGAAATGGTGAAATGTTGTTCAAAGAGTACAGACTTTCAGCAGGACATGGTGGCACACGCCTGTAATCCCAGTACTTGGGAGGCCAAGACAGGAGGATTGCAGGTTTGAGACCAGCCTCAGAATTTTAGCAAGACCCTCAGCAACTTAGTGAGACTCTGTTTCAAAACAAAAACAAAAATGAAGGGCTGGGGGTTTAGCTCAGAGGTAGAATGGTCCCGAGTTCAATTCCCAGTAATACACATGCACATACACACCACACACACAGAGCACAGACTTTAAGTTATAAAATGAATAATTTCTGAGTATCTAAGGTACCATATGGGTGGGGATGGGAATATTAATTAATTTGATTGTGGTAATTATTACACAATATGCATATTTAATCTTCATGTTATACATCTTAAATACATATAATTTCTATTTGTCAGTTAAATGTATCTTTTTAAAACATAGCTTATCATTATATATAAGGAAGACAAAGGCCAGAATATCTACTATTAAAAAATCTAAATTAACTGTCCTAATCTTTCAAGTGACCCTAAACTCTGTGAATTCTATGTATGACTCCTCTTTTTTTTTTTTTTTTGGTGTTCTACCTTCTACCGAGCTACACCCCAGACTTTTTATTTTTTGTTTTGAAACAGGGTCTTGCTAAGTTGCTGAGGACCTCTCTAAATTGCTGAGGCTGGCCTCAATCCAGCAATCCTCCTGTCTTAGCCTCCCAAGTACTGGGATTATAGGCATGTGCCACCACACCCGGCACCTCATGGCTCTTATAGAGAACCTCCCTTCAGGGTCTGGGGATGAAGCTCAGTGGTAGAGCATGTAGTTAGCATGCACTAGTCCCCAGCACCAAAAACAAAAAGACTTTTCTTCATCCTATGTTTCTAGGTGGCCTTCCCCAAGACCTCCTTGAATTCCACATTTCTTTGCATGCTGAAGCTTGAAACCTCAGATCATCTCAAGGAAGTCTACTATGTTTTCATCAGCAGCCATCACATTTCTGCCTTGCAACTTTTTTTTAGACTGTTTTGTTAGGAAATGCCCTCTACTAGGAGCCACCCAACTCTTTTGCTCTCTTCACATGATGTCAGTTTCAGTCTGCTACTTTGCCTGTATAGCATTCCCTAACTATTTGGAAGAGAAGTAAAGAATCCCCATGAGTCCACCCTGTCTAAAGCTGCAACTTAGCTCAGAACACTCACTCAGAAGGCAGTGTGACAGTGAAGGAAGCATGGACTTGGTTTTGAAAGAAAAAGTCGAATGGTAGCTGTCACACTGGTGATGTGAAATTGCTTTTAGCCTCAGACCCTTCAACCTCAATTTATATATAATGCAATCTACAATATATGATTAATATAAGTGTTAATAAACATGGATAGTGTCTGATAGTGGCACTGGATAAATATAGTCCCTCCTCCACTTGATAGAATGCATATATATATATATATATATATATATAATCTTATATCTCCAATATAAGATTCAATTTATTTACTTTATCAGAGCAGTCAGCTGGGACTAAGTTTTGCAGAATCACACAACCCCCAACACATTAGTGGCTTAGCTACAAAGGATTGTTTCTTATTTATATGACACATCCCTGCAGTCCTGCTCTGTTTTGTTTTCATTCTGGGACCCAGGCGGAAGGATCGATCCTCTATATAGGACAGTATATCTTATGGCAGAAGGGGAGGGGAATGTGGCTGTTAAACTTCTGATCCAAAAGGGTGCACATCACTTCTCACATGCAGTCCGCTAAAGCATAGCCGTGTGATCAAGCTTGATGTCAGCATGCAGGGAGGCGCAGTGGAGGTTTTGAATGATAATATAATCTAGGACATTGTGTTCTTAAACGTGTAATTGATAGCCAAATATTATACATGCTGGCAATGTTAATTATTGGTTTAAACATCTAGAAGGAGAAATATGACAGTGTGATATTTCATATTATAAATTATATGCTGACATATACTACTTTATACTTATACTTTATAGTATAGACTCCAGAATTTGGGAGCTATGTCTTTTACTTTGCCCAGCAACTATGCCACAGGCTCTTGATGACATCTGGGGGAATAGCTACCAACCAACTTTACAGGCAGACAAGGTAGTACCAGAGCACACCATGAGCAGTGCTCATCAGGAATGAGACCGGGTGCTGTGTTCACCTGCTTAATTGGAGGGCTGTTCCCGTGGAGACCATTCTACCACGACTCATCTGTAGGAAGGTCAAAAGCACTTCAAGGACTCAACTGCTTTCTTACTTGTTTTATTACTTATCATTCGAGGGGGCAGTCTTATATCATAATGTGGGTGTCAGAACAATGAAGGACAAGCAACAGAAATGCCAGCAAATAAGTTTGTCAGCCCCTCTCCCACATGAATCTACAGCACAGCCTCATGCCTTACCCAACAGATAAACACAACCACCAAAGCCTGCTTTTACTTTAGGACCATAATTTAACCAAGTCTCAACTGATGAACATTTATATAATTATATATAAATTTTGCTGTTATATAAAATGCTGAAATGAAATTCTTATAGGTATTCTACATCTGCATCAATATTTGTTTTTTTTACACTGGGGATTGAACCCTGGGGCATTCTACCTCCGAGCTACTCTCCTAGCCCTTTTTATTTTTCACTTTTGAAACAAGGCCTCGCTAAATTGCTGAGAGTCTTGCCGAGTTGCTGAGGTTGGCCTCAAATCTGCGATCTTCCTGCCTCAGCCTCCCAAGTACTGAAATTACAGATGTGTGCCATTGCACCTGACTCTGCATCAATATTTCTTAAGGAAAAACACCTAAATATCGATCGGTGGCTGAAGTGCTATGTGTATCTTTAGGGATTTTGAGTCTAACCCATTGGCCCTACCTTTTGATGCCCTCACTTTCCTCCTTACCCAACTTACGTTCTACAACAAACCATTATGCCAACCCCCTTTGTATATGCCCTTCACCTCTTACTCCCCTCACTTCATCATACGTGTGGCAAAATGATAACTCTTTTTACATTCGGCTCTTTTAGCTACTCTGCACCTGCATACAGGGAGCACAAGGTTAGAGAAAAACACACAACCACATTGACTGGTCTTGCTTGAGATGTATGACCACTAACTTCAAATGAACCCTTAATGTTTTTGGGCCATGGTGCGAGATGTCTCTAGACCCTTCATTCTCTCACTGTCTCCCTTGACCATTTTGCACTATTTTATTTCTTCTCAACTTCCTCCTTTCCCATCCTTACTCTCAGGTTTCTACCTCACTGTGAAAACTAAAACAACCAGAAGACAGAAGGTCCACAGACTCTGCAGTCGCATTTACCTCTTAACAGCAAGTGTTCTATTAGATTCTGCCGTTCCAACTCACAGATGAGCGGTCCCTGCTCTTATTTATTCCAGTGTTATCATTCCAGTAATTTCATTCTCTTGCTTCTATCTGATCATTTTTCCTACTGTGTCATTCCCATCCACAGACAAATGTGCTGTGGTTTCCCCATCTTAAGAATAAAAATATTTCCTCTTGACCCTCCTTCTTTTGCTAATGATTGTCCCCTTTTAGCAAAACTCTAAATATATTCTGTCTTCAAGTTCTCTTCTTCCATCCTCTCTTGTTATAACCATGATTGGATAATTTGCAATAATAAAAATTTACCAATTTTATGAGTTTTTCAAATGTAAACAGTCATATAACAACCACCACAATTAAGATATAGATCCATTCCATCACCCCCAAAAAGTTCCCACATACCTGCTTGCCATCAATTTCTTCCCCTCACCCCCAGCCTCTGGTGTGTGACCACTGATCTTCTCTCTGTAACTATAGTTTTGTCTTTTCCATAATTTTATATAAATGAAATCATAAGGTATGTCGCCTTTTTGTAAAACTTCTTTCAGTCAGCATACTACTTTGTGATATATTTATGTAGTTGTTTGCTCCTTTTAATTGCTGAGTATTGTTCCACTATATCAGTATACCACAATTTGTTTATTGGTTCACTAGTTGATAGGTATTTGAGCTATTAGCATTTTTAGCTAATATAAATAAGCTATGAACATTCATGAACAAGTCTGTACATGTGCCTTCATTTCTCTTGAGTAAATACTTTCAAATGTGATGCTGGACCATATATTAAGTATACATTTAACTTACCAGGCATGCTGGTACATACCTGTAATCCCAGTATATGGGAGGCTGAGACGATAATCCCAAGTTTGTAGCCAGCTTCAGCAACTTAGCAAGAACCTCAGCAATTTAGCCAGAACTTGTTTCAAAATAAAAAAGGACTAGGGATATGGCTTGGAGGTAGAATACACCTGGGTTTAATCCCCAGTTACCCCCCCAAAAAAAGTATACACTTAACTGTAAACGAAACCTCAAACTGTTTTCCAAGTTAGCTTTATCATTTTGTGTTTTCCATAGAAATGAAAACTAGTTGCTCCACACCCTCAACAATACCGGGATTTTTAATTTGCATCCATCTAATGACTGATGATGTTGAGCATCTTTTCATGTACCTATTTGCCATCAAGTATTTTCTTTGGTGAGATTCCTCTTCAAATTCTCTGCCTATTAAAAAACAAACAAGCTGGGTGTGGTGGCTCACGCTCCCAGTTCTCCGGAGGCTGAGACAGGAGTATCGCAGGTTCACGGCCAGCCTCAGCTACTTAGTGAGGCCCTCTGCAATTCAGTGAGACCCTGTTTCAAAAAATAAAGAATAAGGCCGGGTGTGGTGGCGCACGCTTGTAATCCCAGTACTTTGGGAGGCGGAGAACGGAGGATCAGGGTTCGCAGCCAGCCTCAGCTCTCGCTCTCTCTCTTTCTGTCTGTCTGTCTCTCTCTCTCCTTAGTGAGGCCCTCCACAACTTCGTGAGACCCGGTTTCAAAATAAAGCATAAAAAATAGGGCCGGGGGCGTAGCGTGGAGGTAGAACGCCCCTGCGTTCAATCCCCGGTACTGCAAAAGAAAGAAAGAAAGAAAGAAAGAAAGAAAGAAAGAAAGAAAGAAAGAAAGAAAGAAAGAGAGAAAGAGAGAGAGAGAGAGAGAGAGAGAGAGAGAGAAAGAGAGAAAGAGAGAGAGAGAGAGAGAGAGAGAGAGGAAGGAAGGAAGGAAGGAAGAAAGAAAGAAAGAAAGAAAGAAAGAAAGAAAGAAAGAAAGAAAGAAAGAAAGAAAGAAAGAATAAAAAATAGGGCTGGGGGTGTAGCTGGAAGACAGAATGCCCTGAGTTCAATCCCTGGTACTGCAAACAAACAAACAAGGCTGGGGTGTAGCTCAGTGGTAGAGCACCTGCCCACCATGTACACGGCCTTGGGTTTGATTCCCAGCACTGCAAACAACAACACAAAGCAAAACAGGTCATTTGTCTTTCTCTTATAGAGTTATTACTACCTTATATTTTCTGGACAGAAATCCAGTCTTCTATCAGATGTGAGTTTTGCAAATATTTTCACTCAGTGATTTGCATATTTATCTTCTTAGTGATATCTTTTAAAGAACCTAAGTTTTTATTTTATTTAATTTATTAATACTTCTTTTTATTAAAGCTTATTATGTTTTAAGAAATCTTTATTAACCCAAGGTCATGAAGGGTTTTTTTGGAAGTTTTATACTTTTAGCTTATATGTTTAAGTCTATGATTCATTTAAAGTTGATTTTTATTGAGAAGAGGTTTATTTTTTCCATCTATATATCCAGTTACCTCATCAATGTGTTTCCTTATACTTTGCATTCCCAACTGTTACAATAGATGAACAGTCTATTATTACAAACTATCCCTTCCATTTGAATTACCCCCAGTACCTTTATTAAACATCAATTGATTCTATATGTAGGTCTATTGCTGAGCCCTCTATCCTGTTCCAATGACCTGTGTGTCTATACTTAGACCAATACTACACTTTTTTTATTACCCTAGCTTTATAATAAGTCATGAAATCAGGTGATGTGAATCCTAAAACTTTATTCCCTCAAAATGGCTTTGGCTCTTCTAGATAACTTGAACGTTTTAGAATAAGCTTGTCAATTTGTATTTTTCAAGCCCGTTAGGATTTTGATTGAGATTTCTTTGAATTTATAGACCCATTTAGGAATAATTAGTATCTTAATAATATTGAGTTTTCCAGCCATATCATGGCTATTTTGAATAATGTTGGATGAAGGTGCAGGTATTTCTTCAAGATACTAGCTTTGTTTTCTTCAGATATATAGCCAGAAGTGGGACTGCTGTATCATAATTCTGTTTTTAAGTTTTTGAGGGAACTTCATACTGGTTTTCATAATGGCTGTACCACTTTACATTCCTACCAACAGTACACAAGGGTTCCCTTTTCCACATCCTCACCAACACCTCTTATCTCGTGTCTTTTTCAATAACAGCTATCCTAACGGGTGTGTGGTGTATCCCATCGTGGTTTTGATCTGCATTTCCTTGGTGATGATATCTCCACTGTTGATTTATTAGCTATACTTGTTGTTCAGAAAGTGATGGTGGTTCTAGCATTTACAGTTATACATCTTATCTTATTTCAGTCTACTTTCAAAAATTATTAAACTTGTTCATGTGGAGTGTAAGAACCTTCTAGTAATATGTGTCCCAATTCCCCTCCTTCTTCTGTGCTATGGTTCTCGCTTTGCTGCTTTGTATGCTATAAACCATATAATTCAATGTTGTTGGTTTTGCTCTAAATAGTCAGTTATCTTTGTGTGTGTGTGTGTGTGTGTGTGTGTGTGTGTGTGTGTGTGTAACTGGGGATTGAACCCAGGGCATTCTACCTCCAAGCTACACCCCCAGCCCTATTTTTTATTCTTTATTTTGAAACAGGGTCTCACTAAGTTGCGGAGGGCCTCACTAAGTAGCTGAGGCTGGTTGCGAACCTGCGATCCTCCTGTCTCAGCCTCCCAAGTACTGGGATTACAAGCGTGGGTAACCACGCCCAGCTTCAATTATCTTTTAAACACATTTTATAAATGATATTTTTCATATTTATCCACATGTTTACTATTTTTGGCATTCTTCATTTCTTTTTGTAGATCCCAAAGAATCCTTTATTTCTTGTTGTATAGGGCTACTGGTAATAACCTTTCTCAGATTTGTTGGTCTCTTTTTAAAAATCATGATAATAACACAACATAAGATCTACTCTCTCTGCTTCCCATCACAGTTCTAACCAGACTTCTGCACTTGCCTATTTACTCCTCTCAATTGCCATGAAGACAGGGACAACAGAAATTGTGTCCACCTCGCATTACCAGGACCTCGTGTGGTGCTTGGCACATCCAAGTCTTTCAGAAAACAAATCTAAAATTCGTGTAACTGAGTGCAGCAGCACTGCTCCAGGACCAGGCTAGTCCAGGAGGGGCCTGAGCTGAGACTGGTTCGGGAAGCACTTCAGACTTCTAACACTTTGGCTGCTGGGATGGCTGAGGTTGGGACTGGGTCGGGGAGGTCACAAACCATTCCTGACCTTGAGCTAGAAACAAACTCAGGAAAGAGAGAAAAGGAAATAAAGCATGTTCTTGGTAAATCTCTTCTCAGTAAGTTCACTTTGGGTCATTTAGTTCTTTATGTCCAAACAAGTCAATATACACATCAGTATTAGCAAGTGCTCTGATCTTCTGTAGTATTAAAAGGACAGGATGGCTACACTTGACAGAAGACGAGTCATAAGAAATCCAGTATTGTCAAGAAACAATAAAAACTTCAATGTGCATTAGAAATAACACTTTATAAACTTTGTGATATTTCTCTTTATTTTCAGCATTTAAAGGTGACAAATGCTACATCTGCATTTTTCTGAACCTATATCTTAAGTCATGCTTTTTAGAGAAAGAGAATGAAAATTATAAAAGATTTGAGAAAAAAAACCCCGAAGGCCAAAGAAACCTCTCCACAGGAAAGGAAGTTGCTCAAACATCTAAAAGAGCAAGAGACAAGGAGGAGAGTGTGGAGGTGCTAAGAAGCCCCACAGTGTGTTTTTAAAGGAGTTTGATTGACACAATGTAATTATACATCATAGTGAGATTCAAAGTGTAAGTTCATACTTGGGAGGCTGAGACAGGAGGATTACAGGTTCGAATTCAGCCTCAGCAACGTAGCAAGACTCTCAACAACTTAACAAGAACCTGTCTCAAAACAAAAAATAAACAGGGCTGGGGGTGTAGCTCAGAGGTATAATGCCCCCCAAACAAACAAACAAAAAACAAAGTGATAAGTTCATATATGCATACAACATCTCTTGGTGTATTTCCCTTGCACCCTACCCCGTACCCTCTCCTCCCTCCCAGGCACCCTAGCACCATTTGATACTGATACCTTCGTATAAGAACAAAACATTATTTGGTCTGTTTCCTTCCTCAAACCTCCTTCTTCCCCTCCCCTCCACTATTCTGCTGGTCTCTCTCCTCATTTTTATGAAGTCCCTTTTCTTTCCTATTTTCACTCAAGCTGCCACATAATGAGAGAAAACATACAACTCCCAACTTTCTGAGAGTGGTTGATCTCACTTAGCATGATGTTTTCTAGTTCCATCCATTTTCCTGCAAATGACATAATTTTGTTCTTCTTTATGGCTGAGTAACACTCCATTGTGTGTTTAGACCACTGTTTTGTTATCCATTCCTCTGTTGTGGACACCTAGGTTGGTTCCATGACTTGGCTATTATACGTCTTTCTTCAGTGCGATGCATTTTGACTGAGGTCTAGGTTAGAGATATTGGCCTGAAATTGCAGCAAGAAATACTGGTTAGACAACGGGGAAAGTGACCATAGTGATTGTTGAGATCTCTCTCTCTCTCTCTCTCTCTCTCTCTCTCTCTCTCACACACACACACACACACACACACACACTAGTAGATCAATTTATACCACGTAAATTTAAAAGCAGCTCTGATTTAAGAGACCAGGCCACTTTAAGAATTAAGTGACAGCTTTTCTTCTTCTAGCAGTTCCTTTGTTTTGTTTTGTTTTGCTTTCTCTTGTTCAGAGCTTTCTTAGCGCTGTTTTTTCCATGTCAAGATGTCAGAAATTGTGAAAATTGCTGATAACATCAGCTCCATCATCAGAAAAGCCATCACGCTGGGATGCGTGCAGTCTGGACAACATATGAGGAATAGATGGGGGGAGGGGGTCACCGAGAGCAGTGTGGGGGGATGGTTCTTCCTTGCTGTTATGTATAAAGAACCAGAATTTAGGAAAGATATATATATATATATATATATATATATATATATATCTTTCCTAAAGTTATATATATATATATATAAAACTGTTATATATAAGTTATATCTATATATCTATATATATAACTGTTATATGTAAGTTATATATATGTAAGTTATATATATATATGTAAGTTATAGATATATCTATATATCTATATATATATAACTGTGAACATGTGCTCTCAAATCCGGCAGCACCAGCCAGAGCCAGGGATGTTAAGATAAGGGCAGGGTTAAGGGAGTGTGATTGAGGAAAGGACTTGGTAAAAGTTTGAGGATTGTTAGGAAATCTCAGACAAGAACTTGTGCATTTTAGATAGTTGGATTAGAAAAATAGTTGGTAAAGTCCTTTTCAAATCTAAGATTCTGCAATGCTCTTATTTTTTCTTGTGCATGTGTGTTTGTGTGCGCACATGTGTGTGTGTGCAGGGTACAGTGTATGTAAAAGTGCCAGCTGACACTGGTTATTACTCTGAGGATGATTTCTCTCCTTTGGGCTGTGGCTTTTCATTCCACAAACACAGCAGCATCTGTAGCAGCAAGAAGGTTTTATAGCCTGTCTTGTCCTTTTTGTTGTTGATGTTGTTTGTATGGGATGGGGGTAGGGAGTCCGGGCACAGGAGAGTGTCCCAGCTGGGCGCCACTTCTAGAGAGCACATGTCCTGCCTAGATAGGTCCATGACTCTCTGATCCATCCTTCTGTGGTGCATGAAGCACCAACTGGAGGACATCATCATTTCTCTGTTTAACTATTTTGTGCCATTTTTCTGAGTCTGCCCTGTGTCTTCAGTTTTATTTTCTATTATTATATATTATATTATTTTTGGAAGTTTTCCTGTTTCATTCCCAGAGTTTTTGGGACTTCAATTCCTCTCTGGCCCTTGCCCTATACCACAATACTAATTTTCATATTTGGTTTTCTGTCTTGGCCATAATAGCAAAACTGAAGTCTTAGGTAAAATGTGTTACCAATGATAAAATGTCTCATTGTCATATATTTATGTGTCTATTTATAAACTTTCCACTTATTTAAAAAAGAAATAAAAGTCACAATTATTGTAGAAAATCAGGCGCATACAAAGAAGAGTCACATAACCAATCATTAAAAAAAAAACCTAAGTGACAGTTGTGCTTTTCTGGTGGCAAAATGGAAAGTGCATTGGTTCTGAAAAGGGGAAACTTGGGTTCAAATACAAGTTCTGTAGCTTCTGGCTTTGTATCCTTTAACACCTCAGTAAGATCAAGGCAAGAATGAAATGTGCCACACGTCAAGAGCCTATGGAAAAACCGAGACTGATACATTGAGTTATCAGGAATTGGGGTACTATGGATTTCAAAAGGCCTGTACATTTTCTCTCCGTTCCCATCATGGCAAGTCTTAAAAAGAGAAAAAGAAAGAAAAAAACCTATACCGACTTGATATTGCTTTATTTGGGCCTTTATTATAATTTTCCTGGAGCGGAGATGCAATTGGGTAAAAAGGTGGACCCCTTCCCTCCAACCAGCTCTCAGGCCGCTCAATCCCCTGCTCCGCTGCTCGCTTCAACCCCTAGAGGGCAGCATGCCCACAAAGAAACTCACACAGGGCCCCACCTTACCTGTGACTGTTTCTCATCCCCCCAAGAAAGGCCCTCGAAAACCTCATTCGACATACTAACAAGAATTTAAGGAAGTATTACCTACAATTTTAGTGACTACCACAATACTGTTTTATTGAGACCATCAAATGAATACTATTAAACACCCAGGAAATGAGGAAACCTGGTGAATGCTTGTCACCTTTGGGAAGAGGAAGATTGGCTTCTCAGGTGGGGTCGCTCCAGCGGAAGTGATTTCCCCGAACTTACCCTCTCCTCTCCCCAACTGTCGTCAAGGCGAGAGATAGAGGTCCCTGCTCTTGTCCCTCCTACTGGCCTCCCTCTCGTTCTCACTGCTCATACACAACGGAGAAGACACAGGCCTCGGCCACATCCAGACCACAAGGCCCCCAATGATACAACAGAGCCACTGCACACTCCTCCAGACGCTCCCTGGCCTCAGCGTCCTGATGTCTAACACCTGAGCCTCCAGCCTGCCTCCTCAGGTCTGTCTCTCTTCAGGAGTCCTGGTTGCAATCTAGGCTAAACCACTAATCAGAGCCTCAGGGTTCTCATATGCAAACTGAGGGCGGATGGCAAGTGCCTTCGCCCACCTTCTCAGAAGGACTACCAAGCACTTCCATGCCGAAATCAGCTCAGAGAAAAGGTAACACAATTTCCCCTATTCATAGAGACAAATCATTATGGTTTCTATACTAATTCCTGTTAATTTTTGGATTGGGGGTGACTGCTGTCTTTTTCTCCTAAGATATCTGGGTTTGGATGGATAAAATGGTTTTCATCTATGTATGGGATGTTGTCAAAACAGGACACTAGAAGATTTTTTTTAAATGAAAAATAACCCTTCTGATATTGAAAGGTAGTATCCATTAACTCAATCGAACATTATTTTCATAAGCAAATATGTTTGAAAAAATTAGCAAGTAAATGCATAAATTACCTACATTGAAACCTGTTACTGCAGATATGATGACATGTTTCCTGTTAACTAGTTTACATTTCTTTTGAAGTGAATTTCTGGCTGCCAGTGTTTATGTCACAGATGGCATCCTCACCTGCTTCATTAAGGCCTGTTTAGAATACAGTTCTAATGTAGGTTTTATTCCATGTAAAGCCACCTAGAGATAATTTTAAATGATCATATCAACTAACAAACACGTAATCAAGAAGCTCTTAAAATTTTATTAAAATTCAGGTCTTTCACCATTAGCAAACCTGCTTCATTAACATATTAATAGATAATGTTCCTGCTCATAATTAGCGTGTATTTTCTTTGCATCATTGTAGTTGAAAGAATTCAGGTGGGGCTTGACAGAAAAGTTTTTTTATTTCTACCAACAAAGCACCTGGGAGAACAACTGAAGCTCCTGGCCACCATTTCCATTTTAATCATCTGCTCCCTCCTTCCCACAGTTTTTCCCCATAAACTCCATCTTATGATTGATTTCCCCTATAGTCAGCCTACTGTGAATTGTCGAAATGATAAGCAATAAACAACATAACATGCAAAGGATGAGAATTTGGCCGGCCACTGCAGGATGAGCGCTACCTGCAAGAGAAACTCTACCTACAAAAAATATTCTTACCCAGAGTTTGAGAAAAGCTGGAATGTGAAACTCAAAATAAGCTTATCTTTTTTCTTTTCTTTTTTTTTTTTGCGGTCTGGGGATTGAACCCAGGGGCATTCTACCTCCAAGCTACACCCCTAGCCCTATTTTTTATTCTTTATTTTGAAACAGGGTCTTACTAAGTTGCAGAGGGCCTCACTAAGTAGCTGAGGCTGGCCGTGAACCCGGATCCTCCGGTCTCAGCCTCCCAAGTACTGGGATTACAAGCATGTGCCACCACACCTGGCTATCTTTTTTCTTTAAAATAATAATTTTGGGGAGAATTAATGAAGGAAACACTTCCATTGATGTTATGTACATATATGAAATTACCAGTGCCAATCTCAATATCATGTATGGAGAGGGGGAGGGAGTGGAGAGGGAGCCGAGGAGAAGCTCACCAACTCCTATGTGCATGTGTGTCCCTATCACTCTGAACTGCATTATGATGTGAGACTACAATGCACCAATAAGAGTATGAAAAACAATTTTTAAAACCCAATTGTGCCATGGTGGTGCACACCTGTAATCCTAGCTACTTGGGAGGCTGAGGCAGAAGAATCAAAAATTCAAGGGCAGCATCAGCAACTTAGCCAGGCCCTGTCTCAAAATAAAAAGGGCTGGGGATGTAGCTCAATGGTAGAGTGCCCCTGGGTTCAATTCCTGTAGGGAAAAAGAACAGCAACAACAATAATTGTTCAAAATGTGAGTAGAATGGAGAATATAGCCATACCCACATTTCTATAAAAAGAGTGATGCTGTGTCGAGGGATGATGTATTGCAGAGAGGAATGAGTCAGGGAAGTGGTGGTGGCTCTGTTTTATTTTTCAATGACCACATAATTTGATTAAGTCTATAACTGAGATCCTTGTAATAAAGCCACAATGTTATTTTGAAATATTCTCACTGTAGTGATGTATTAGTTGTGACATATTAGCAATAGAGAACCAAATTAGTATTATCCCTTAAGCGACAATCAAATAAAATGGAAAATGATGTTTATGTTAAAATAGCAATTGTCTTCTAATATGGTCTGAACAGTTAGCTAATTCTATTTACCACAGCCACTCTGAAGCCACACTGTTCCGTGACTTTAGAGTTCATCCTGACATGAAGCAGAAGCTGCCAAAACGTTCTAGGCATGTTGGAAGCTCTTACGTGGCTCAGAGACATTTTACTTAGAAGTACCCACTAGAGTCCCGTACCATGGGTTCTGGTACCACAGGTCGTGGAGAACATCTGGTCTTCCAATTCATTTTACCTGGGAGCAAATGCAGGCCCAGAGAAGTTCATCGACTCTCTCTAGGTCTCTCAGCTTGTCAAGGGCACAATTTAGGAGAATTTTTTTCTTCTTTCTTTCTTTTTTTTTTTAAACCACATCTCTTTCTTATAATTTGCCAGCCCTGATTTTCTCAATAAAAGGAAAAAAAGACATGCTATCTATGAGTGGTTAGAACAAAGTGATAGAGCACGCTGACTCTGAGGAGGAAGCAAGTGGAATGTGACCACAGAGCACTTTCCCTGTCCATCCGGGACACCACCTGGATCAAGGGAGGCTGAGACAGCGCTGGAGAATCCTTCCCATCGTGTGATTCTGAGCTACTGTTTCTACACTTATGAGCTACATTTGCAGGACTTAGTGCAGCATGCCCACCAGAACTTTCTGCAGTGATAGATAGGTCTCCATGCTGCCCAGCATGGGAGCCATATGTGTCTAGTGAGCACTTAAAATGTAGTTAGGGCTGTGCATCGTGGCACACCTCTGTAATCACAGTACTTGGGAGGCTGAGATAGGAGGATCATACATTCGAGGCCAGCATGCCATAACTTAGTGAGACCCTGTTTTAAAATAAAAAATAGAAAAGGGGCTAGGGGTATAGATCAGAGGTAGAATGTCCCTGAGTTCAATCCCCAGTAACACACACATCAGACGCAGAAGTAAAATGTGATTAGAACAACTGAGGAACTGAATTTTAAATTTCATTTACTCTTTAACTTAAATCTAGATAGCCACGTGTAGCCAGTGGCCGCTGGCCTGCACAGGTTTAGCACATTCCACGGAAGAGTTAGCTTCAGATAATGTCAGTGAGCTAGAGACCTCTGGTGGAGGGGACTGTTACCTGCAAGATACAGAGCACAACTTTAAGGTGGGTGATGTTTCTTTTTAAAGACGCAGATATTTCAGAATTGTTCAAACATTTTAATGCCAACGCCACCTCTGAATGTGGTCTGCAAGTCCTCTAGGTGGTAAGGGGTGGAATGATGAAGAATACAGGCTCTAATTATGCTGATCAATGTTCACTGTGGTCATATCACTTTTCTGTTATTAGGCTTATTAACAGAACACTGGCAAGGCGGTTAAAACTGGTTTAAAACATGGTATGTTCTGGTTCCCTAGCAGGATGGGAGGTGGTCTCAAGTTGTGGTCCATCAGCTAAGACATGATGTAGGTTGACTGAAGTCCACACTAAATTCTAAACAGCGGTTTGAACCCCTGGCTCGGAAAAAACAAAAAAACAAAACAAAACCCAAACAAAATGCAGATGTTGTGCCACCTTCACCATGACTCAACCACACCCAGTCACCTCCACAAAGTTAATGGAACCCAGTGTTCTCCCGGTCAGAAGGAGCCCGTGGGACTGAATTTTATGTCTTTTGAGTTTCTAACTTTTACCGCTCTTAAACTGTGCTCCCGGTAATGAAGTTCACTGATAGACTTGGCTCCTTTCTGACTCCGTTGCCTTCCATACTGCTTATCCTCCTTAGCCAGCAAAAGCATGTATGTTTCTAACACTCTGAACCTCATTATGATGTATAATTACAATGCACTAATAAAAGACTATATATACATATAAACTTTTAAGTATATATACATATTTATACAAATATATGTACTTTATATATGTATATATATTTGTGTGGGGGAGGGTGCTGTGTATTGCACCCAGGGGCATTCTACCTCCAAGCTATACCCTCAGCCCTATTATATTTTTTATTTGGAAACAGGGTGTCTCTAGGTTGCTGAGGCTGGCCTTGAACCTGTGATCCTCGTATCTCAGCCTCCCAAGTACCGGGATTATAGGTGTGTGCCACCACACCTGGCATAAAAGTATATTTTTAAAAAGCCTGATTACTCAAACTACAGTCTTTTCACATTTACTCTCCAGAGAATGTGAGGCTCCCTTTCTCTACTCCCGCCATCCTCACCTCTTCATGAATTCTGTATTTGCTCGGCTTCAATCCTGATCCTCTGCTTTCATGACTGAAGGCTCCCAAAGAACCTGTGACAGAGGCTCGCAGCTGACTCTAATTGTTGTCAAAAGTAATAGAACCAATTTTTAGCTAGAGTATCTTGAGCATTTTCCAAATGTAAACCTCTTAAAATAATGTTCAGTGTGTGCTAGCTATTATTATGTGGGAATTAAAAAATGTGTAAATGTGTGTGTGTGTGTGTGTGTGTGTGTGTGTGTGTGTTACTAGGGATTGAACCAATGGGCACTCTACCTCTGAGCAACACCCCCAGCCCTTCCTATTTTTTATTTTGAGATAGGGTGTCACTAAATTGCTGAGGCCTCTAACTTGTGATCCTCCTGTCTCAGCCTCCCAAGTAGTAGGATTACAGACATGCGCCACCAAACCTGGCTGATTTTAAAGATCTTATGTTTCCAACTCCATCATTTATGTCTTTTGAGTTTCTAACTTGTTTAAGAAGTTCTCCCCTACCCTAAAGTTACCCAAATATCTTCCTAAATACTTATGGATGATTTGATTATACACCTAGACAATTCGTGAAATGATGAAAATTATTAGCATTAATAAGTGAAATTGGGATTGTAGCTAAATATAATTTTTAAATAGTAATAACTAGTTAAAACTGAAACTGAATTAGTTTATTTAACCTGAACTAATTTAGATTTAGATAGGCTAGTGATAATTATATTGGGACACCACAGATTTAGTGCATCCTATCCAAGAGTTCAGTTCCCATGATGTCAGTGACAAGATAGTGAATGGAATTAAATCAAACAAAAAGAATCTATAGGGCTGGAGCTGTTGCTCAGTGGTAGGGGCCTTGCCTGGCATGTGCAAGACCATGGGTTTGATCCCTAGCATCACAAAACAAAATAAAACTTGCAGATAAAGATTATAACATTTTTAAAGAGCATAAACAAGACACGAATAAATGTGAAGCATACTGTATCTTGGATGAGAAGATGACATGATTTAAAATGTCACTTTTTTCCAAATTAAAAATACACATCTAATTCAATTCTGCTCAAAATTCTAACAAGATTTTCTTGGAATTGAAATAGATGTTTTCTTCATATGAAATGATAAATATATCAGGATTTCCAGGAAAGATTTTTTAAGAGGGCAAAATGTGCCCCTGATATAAAGCTACTGTGATAAAAAATATAATAATGGTGCATGGCTAGAATACACAAAGAACTCATTAGAGACTTTGATGATAGATCCAAGTTCATATGATAAATGTGCCATTTCAGGTCAGTGAGAAAAGAATAGTTTAATAAATAGTCCTGGCAGAAATGTTCTCCCACATAGAAGATGATGAAGTTAGATCTCTATCTTGTACTTTGCAAAAAAATTTTAAAATTTGTCTAGGGGTTTTATTTTAATCAATTTTCAACAAATCACGGGACAGCTCCCCAGTTTCAATGTTTCACTTTTTAATGTACATATTGATCAATTAAGAGAGACCAGAACTTGGGAAATCCTCTGTATATAAGGTTGTTAGTTGAAATCCCCCTCTCTGCCAAAAATGTTGATAAAAGATGAATATTGATATTCTCAATTTTAGATGAAATATCAAATTATCTTATTCTAAATAACATGGATACTTTGAGACAAAAATGAAATTAGAGGCTATATGTCTAAAAACCAAAGCATGGTATTCAAATATGCAATACCTTTTATTTTTCATTGTAAAATGTAACTTTCTTTCTTCTTTTTGTGGTACTGGGGCTTGAACCCAGGGGCATTCTACCTCCGAGCTGCACCCCCAGCCCTATTTTTTATTCTTTATTTTGAAACAGGGTCTCACTAAATTGCAGAGGGCCTCACTAAGTAGCTGAGGTTGGCTGCGAACCTGCGATCCTCCTGTCTCACCCTCCCACGTACTGGGATTACAAGTGTGCGCCACCACGCCCAGCTTTATTTCTTATTTTTTAATATATTTTTATTGGTACTTTGTAGTCTCACATCATAATGTAGTTTAGAGTGATGGAGACATACATGTACACTGTACTTGGTGAGTTTCCCCCCATCTCCCTCCCTAATACCTTATTATTTTAATTTGCCTTCTGGCTGGTGCGGTAGTAATTCCAGTTCTTGAGAGGCTGAGACAGGAGGACCACAGGATTGAGGCCAGCCTCAGCAACTTATTAAGATCATTTCAAAATGAAGAAGTAAAAAGGGTTGGGAGGTGTAGCGCAGAGGTAGAATGTCTCTGGGTTTGATCCACAGTGCTGGGGAAAAAAATCCCTTCTATTCTGGTTTTAGCACTGAAAGTCCTGCGTGCCTCAGAAACCCTCCACCCTGAAGGATGAGTCATTCTACAAAAGGTATTCTCTTTTATAGTATAAGATGAACTGTAACCATAGTGGAGAGAGAAGGGCAAAATCATTGAGCCACAATTTCATTGGGGTTTCTGATGTGAAGAATCATTAGCAGCTTGAGGTATTTCTAACATGTGTGTGTGTGTGTGTGTGTGTGTGAGAGAGAGAGAGAGAGAGAGAGAGAGAGACTAGGGATTGAACTCAGGGGCAGTCTACCTCCGAGCTACACCCCAGCATTATTTTATTTTTATCTTGAAACAGTGTCTCACTAACTTGCTGAGGGCCTCACTAAGTTGCTGAGGCTGGCCTCAAACCTGCGATCTTCCTGTCATAGGAGGATCCAACAACTGGGATTACAGATGCATGCCACTGCTCCCAACTTAATACTTTTAATTATAGGTAGCATTATGTGAAAATATTGAATATGAGTTTCTGTAGAGAAAATCTAGTAAAGTATATACATGAAATTACATCTTAATTGATGGGGATATGTGACAAGTGGAGATATAAAACAAATAAATGCTGACTATTTATAAAGAACCAAGCTTAGTGAATTTTTAAAATTGTTTTCCTCTCTGTGCACATTTGCTGCCAAAGTAGCCAGAAGCTGGCTAAAGAGATGAGTGATCTGTCAATCTGTACCAGAGTGCGTGCACTGGAGTTTGAAGTCCCAAACTCTTGCTTTACAATTTTGAAGAAATACAAAGAAAACACTGATTGACAATAAGGGGTTTTATTTCTAATTTGCCTCAACAGTTGGAGGTTGAAAATGACTTTGTATCATGAGAAAACCTTTCAGCTTAGAAAGCGGCATTAAGTTGAATCGTCTTGTGCAATGTTTCCCTCTTGCCACTTGTCTGGGAATAGAAGGATGAGATGAGGACACTTATTTCAATGGATGGATGACAACAGCAAATGGACAAAACTGTCATGTGGTGCTTACTTCGCATTATTTTCCTTCTAAACCGGACATATTGCCCCTCTCCTTTTAAACAGAGCAGGTAAGACAAAGCGTGTGGTAGACTGTCAACAAAGTGGTGGTCAGCAAAAGTTTTTTTGTTTTTTGTCTTACTTTGTTTTTTGTTTGTTGTTTGTTTTGTTTTGCAGTGCTGGGAATCAAACCCAGGGCCCTGAACATACCAGGCAAGTGCTCTACCACTGAGCTACATTACCTGAAAATTTTTAACGTTGCAAGATGTGCAGTTTCTGCCTCTCCTATTCAACTCTGCCATTGTAATGTAAAAACAAAAATGGACAACAAATAGATGAATGGGTATAACTGTGTTCTAATAAAGGGGTTTTTTCGTGTGTGTGTGTGTGTGTGTGTGTGTGTGTGCGCATGTGCGTGTGTGTGTGTGTGTGTTTCTAGGGATTCAACCCAGGGGCATTCTACCTCCGAGCTACACCCCCAGCCCTTTTTATTTTTTATTTGGAAACAAGGTCTCACTAAGTTGCTAAGAGCCTCGCTAAGTTGCTGAGGCTGGCTTTGAACCTGAGATCCTCCTGTCTTAGCCTCCCAATTACTGAGAGTACACACATGAGCCACCATGCCTGGCTATATTGTTTTTTTTTTCTTTTTAAATGAAGGCAGACAGCAGAGGTTGGCTGGCCTGTGTGTCATAGCTTTCCACCCCTCACTTAGAGACTCCTTGCTTAACTACTTGGACCTCAAAGGGAGTCAAGGGCACTACCCAAGGTTGTTAAATTAGAGATCAAGAAGAAGCCTAAAATCATAGTGGCAGAGCATTCCCTTTTATATCAAATACAGTCTTGAATATTTAGAAATATCAATATTTGGCAAGATAGCTGTATATTCCACAATTCTCCTATAAATTTGATGATCTTAAGTTAATAGAGTCATCACATTTTATTTATTTATTTTTATTTTTCTGTGGCACTGGGGATTGAACCCAGGGGCATTCTACCTCTGAGCCACACCCCCATTCCTTTTTATTTTTTATTTTTAAATAGGGTTTCTCTGAGTTGCTGAGGCTGGTCTCGAACCTGTGGTCTTCCTGTCTCAGCCTTCCAAGTACCAGGATTACAGGAGTGTGCCACCATGCCCAGCTGATTCATCACATTTTAGCTAACAAAAATAGAAGACAGTAAGAGGAAAGATGCAATTTCTAACATGGCTTTTCCCATGTTGTTTATGCCATGGCAGAATTAGAATCGAAACGTTCAACATAGAGTGAAGGATGATCCCTTCATGCCTAATGTCTTAATCACAATGGTCTAAAGGTTCTTTTTTTTTTTTTTGCAGTACCAGGGATTGAACCCAGGGGCGTTCTACCTCCGCGCTACACCCCGGCCCTATTTTTTATACTTTATTTTGAAACCGGGTCTCACGAAGTTGCGGAGGGCCTCACTAAGTAGAGAGAGAGAGAGAGAGAGCTGAGGCTGGCCACAAACCGGATCCTCCGGTCTCCGCCTCCCAAAGTACTGGGATTACAAGCATGCACCACCATGCCCGGCCTTCAATGGTCTAAAGGTTCTACGTATAAAGTTCTCTGTATTAGAATACATGGAGAGGCCCCTTGAACCATTAAGAAAATGTAGAGTTCACGATGAAGAATTCCTTTCTTAACTTACTGAGATGAACTGGAGTTTTGCCAGTAAGCGGCCACAGAGGGAAGACAAATGATCTCACTAACACCCTGGAATGCTGAGTATCAATATTGGAATGTCACAACTTGGACTTTAGGTGGATTTTTTTAAAGACTTCGTTCTGAATTAATATGCCTTTGAAAGTATGTTAAATATTATTTAGATAATAAAGTAAATATTATTTAATATATATGCTATATATTGTATGGGGGATTATCACTTTTATAGTTATTTGTGTACTGAATTAGGGATCATTCAAAGTTGCAGTTACAATTTGAATCTGTTAGTATGACCACCAAAAAAGCAAGTTGCTTTCATCAGCAAATAACATTAAGAATTCCTTTCAGCTGGGCGTGGTGGAGCACGCCTGTGATCCCAGTATTTGGGAGGCTGAAATAGTAGGATCATAGGTTCATAGCCAGCCTCATCAATTTAGTGAGACTCTCAGCAACTTAGTGAGACTCTGTTTCCAAATGAAAAATAAAATAGGGCTGGGGGTGTAGCTCAGAGGTAAAATGCCTCTGGGTTCAATCCCCAGCACCACAAAAAAAAAAAAAAAAAGATGAGGAGTTCCTGTCCTGTGCCGTTATTCCATGAAGTTTGCTGAAGAGAGAACAAATACATGTAGGAAAGATCTAGATGGGGTTGGGGGAACATGCACCCACTCTGGACTTCTCGCAAAACATTTCAAAAGGGCTTTGTTAAACGTTTTTCCATAACTTTTAATTTGCAAAAAGGTAAATGAAATAAAATATACCCTCAAAATGAAGAAAGAACCATCCCCTCCCTCCCATGTGAGGCTGGCTTTCCCAACAGTATTTACCTCCCCTCTGCTCATATCCACATGTCTGCTTACCTCCTAAAAGTGTTCCCTTCCACATCCATCATTTATGGCCCCTGTGACCTTCAAGCTCCGCTCTCACCTGGCTACCGTGTTCTCTCTCAACCCAGTCATGGCTCCTAGCCACCAGCCCAAACCTTTGCCTAACAGGGCCTGCCCAGTAAAAAATGAAAATGCCAGATATTTTGTTCAAAAATCAAGAAAACAGTTCCATTAAAAGTACTAAAATAAAAAAATGTTTTCCTTTTTCCTTTGGTCTCTCACCTGTCATATTTTTATGAGATATTAATATTAGATTCAGATATAACCCTGTATGTCCAATTATCATAAATATTAAAAATTTGGGCTGTGGGGTACTCTCTAGACAAGTGTGGAGCCTCGCAGGCCAGGAGTCAGGTGGCGACGCCCCATCACTCAGCATTAGTTCCCCTCCGTCAGCTGCCAGGTCCTGTTCCCCCAACCATGCTGGTTCCCGGGTGGAGGCAGAAAAGTCAGTCTCCCTTTCCTGTGGGTCCTGAGCCCAAAGCCAGGTGGATGGGTGATCCCTGAAAGATTGCAACTGCTATGTTCGGAACACACTGGGTACTCGACTGGAGTGTGGACGGGAGCCCCCCACACACCAAACAAGCCATGGAGCTGCCAGCCCAGCTGCCGGAGACACAGAGGTGAATGCCTGGCCCTGACCTTTCCTGCAAGGGGTAATGTGCCCCCCTGCCCCCCAGTCCCCACTGATGTGACCAGGTCAGGGGAGACTGAGGGGGGGAGATGGGCAGGCTGTAGGAGGTGGGAGCAGATGGGAGCCCGGGCCCCCAAGCTCTGGCCTGTGCTCCACTGTCCCATCAGAACTGACTTACAGAACACGAAGCAAAGGTAAAATTATTAAGAATTTCAAGACAATAGAACATTCAATCCTAAGCATGGGGCCCTTCTGAACAGTGGCCTATGGGATGGTGCTGACAGAACTCTCTCGAAGCCCCCCCCCGGTAAGTTAGCTCAAAATATGACCCCTGTGATAACTTCACATCTTCACCAGCCCCAGAGAGTAAAGTACTTCTAAGTGTTTTTTGTTGTTGTTGTTTGGGTTTGGTTTAGTTTTGGTTTTGTGGTACTGGGGATTGAACCCAGGGGCATGCTATCTTTGAGTTATACCTCCAGCCCTTTTTATTTTTTTGCTTCAGAAACAGTGTCTCCCTAGATTGCTGAGAGCCTCACTAAGTTGCTGAGGCTGGTCTCAAACCTGCAATCCTCCTGTCTCTACTTCCCAAGTCCTGGGCTTACAGGCGTGCACTGCCACGCCTACTCTTCTAAGTGTTTTGAGTCTGGCATCTTGACTCTGTTGTTTGCGACTTGCTTTCCCAAGAACAAGGACAACTCATACATGCCTTTAGAAATGATGAAAATGCAGCATGATTTCAATTTCCAATGCAGTGGACCAATCCTGGAATAGTTGAGGATTCGGGCTACAGTTCGCCTTCGGGACACATAAAGTCACAAGCAAACTCATCAGCTTTAGAGCTGTTTTTATTCAGAAACACCCAGATTCTCAATTATTGGTATCATGCTACTGCTGCAAGTATCACTACAAATGAGTCACAAAGTAAATTTTACCCATCATAGATTATAGATACCTATCATGTATCCTTTTCTATATACTTTCATTACTGATTTTCTAAATACTTTCTTCTATATTAATGGGTGGGTTAATCCAGGTGCTAAATCCTTGTGACATTTGAGTTAGCAACAGAGTGTGTTTGAGAGTACCTATCACCAACCTTCTGATTTGGAAGACTGGGCTCCTCTCATCCCCAAAGGACACATCTGTGGGTATAAAGCTTTGGCTGGAGTGACCTGGACATTTAAATGAGGTGGCAGCTATGACCTGAACCAGACCGTGCACTCTAATGGTGCTTCCTCTGATTTGGTACCTATGGAGTATAATGTGCGCTGCCAAGTACATGAAGGAGTTTTGTTCCTATCAACTGCTACAAGCAGTCCCAGGAGCATTGAGAAAGCACTAGAAAATTCCATCATTATAAATGATATTTTTTAAATGGCTACTCCTCCAGATCTTCCTTTAGTTTGCACAATTGTTAAATAGTGATGTCAAACATAATTATTTATTTGTTTATGGTACTAGGAATTGAACCCAGGAGCATTCTACTTCTGAGCTAAACCCCCAGTCCTTGTATAAATTTATTTTTGAAAAAGGGTCTCGCTAAGTTGCTGAGGGTCTCACCATTGCTGAGGTTGGCCTTAAACCTGTCTCAGCCTCCCAGGTACTGGGATTATAGGTGTGTGCCACCATGCCCAGCTTATTTTATAATTTCTAATCTCTAGTCTAGTCAAAAGTTTGTCCCAGGAATAAGTGAGTTGCTTTGGGAACTAATTAAGTTAGAAAATGGGGTCTGTTCATGTTTCAGGATGAATATTTTGAAGTTGTATCAAAAATAGCTATTGTACAGCAATACAAAGTACAGGTACAGCAGTGCACACCTATAATCCCAACTACTTGGGAGGTTGAATAAGGAGAATTGCAAGTTCACAGCCAACCTGGGCAACTAAGTGAGATACTGTTTCAAAGTAAAATAAAAAAGAATGGAGACATAGCTCGTGGTAGAACACTTGCTTAGCATGTGCAAGGACCTGGGTTTAATTCCCTGAACCGTCCCCCCAAAAAATTGTCGTATGCAAATAAAATGGGCACAAAAGAAAGCTTCCTCTACACCAAATATCTCCCTTAAGTGTATTTTATGGTACCTAAGACTCCAAATCATTTTTTTAGAATTAAATAGTCTTTTCAGAGGTATTAAAAACAAAAATAATGGATGGAATTTTAAAACATTCAGTTAACATCTTAGTGATGATCAGCTAATCAGAACCATTTCCTCCAGGAAAGGACAAAAAGGACCTATAAAGAGCAAACTAAAAAGGGCAGAGGACTAGAGTACAGAAAGAAAAGATGGGAGAGGGGGTTGTCCCCATAACAAATTTTGCCCATTCTTCTTTTGGTACATTGTAACTGCATCTCACATAAGCTATTTTTTTTTGCATGAAAATGTTTGTTTTTTTTAACATGCTTTCATTGGTGCATTGGAGTCTCACATCACAATGAATATCTATTTGATGTTAACATACATGCACACAGCTCTTAGTGTCCCCCCGCCTCCCCCTACCCCTATGAAGTACCAAGAATGATGTTGGTTTATTCTCACATGTACATATTGTTCATGATAGTAATTCCACTGATTCCCTTCTTTCTTGCCCTTCCCCTTCCCTTGTACCACTTCCCTTGCCCCACTGAGGGTTCTCCATTATCAACCGGAGTCCCTTGTGTGTCCCCACTACTCCCTAGGTTGCACATATTAATGAAAACATATGTCCCTTCTTTTTGTGTAATTGGCTGATCTCGCTTAACATAATGTTCTCCAGATCCTTCCATTTTCTTGCAAATAAGGTTATTTTGTTCTTTATTGCTGAGTAGACTTCCATTGTGTGTATTTCCCAAAATTTTGTAATCCACTCATCTGTTGATGGACACCTAGGTTGGTTCCATAATGTGGCCACTGTGAATTGTGCTGCTATGAACATGGGTATGCATATATTACTGTAGTTTTCTGGTTTTAATCCCTTTGGTATGATACCCAATAGTGGTATAGCCAGTTCATATGGTGGATCCATTCCCAGTTTTCTGAGGAATCTCCACACTGATCTCCATAGTGGTTGAACTAGTTTGCAATCCCACCAACAGTGTAGAAGAGTCCCAATTTCCCCACATCCTCGTCAACATTTGTTGTTGTTTGACTTCTTAATGATTGCCATTCTAATTGAGGTTAGATGAAATCTTAGAGAAGTTTTAGATTGCTAATGATGTTGAACATTTTTTATGTATCTATTGGCCATTTGTATCTCTTCTTTCGTGAAGTGTCTATTCATTTCAGTTGTCCACTTCTTGATCGGATTATTTGTTTTTGTAGTTTAAAGTCTTTTAAGTTCTTTGTATATCCTAGATATTAGACCTCTGTCAGAGGGATAGCTTGCAAATATCTTCTCCCATTCCGTAGGCTGTCTCTCTTTGCTGGATACACCAGTCTTGGTTGGAAGTTGTTTTCTTCCAGGATCCAGAGTACTTCATACCAATCCCTCCTGGCATTCCTGACTTGGGTTGAGAAGTCTGGGGTGATTTTTATTGTTTTGCCCCTGTATATCACCCATTCTTTTGTTCTTGCTGCTGTTAGGATTCTTTCTTTGGCCTCTACGTTAGACATTTTAATTATTACGTGGCGTGGGGAGGTCCTTCTTTGGTCCTGTCTCAACGGTGTTCTATATGTCTCCTGTATGTAAATGTCCAAATCCTTTTCTATGTTTGAAAAATTCTCTGAAATTATTTCTTTGAAGAGGTTTCTTATACCTTTGGTCTGTGCTTCTAAACCTTCTTCAATACCTTTTATCCTTAGATTAGGACGTCTTGTATTTTCCTGTATTTCTTGGATAGCCAGGGTATATAGTTGTAATATCTTCTGTATATCGTTGACTGTGTTTTCAGTTTTGAATGAACTGTCTTCCAGGAGTGATACCCTGCTTTCCATGTGGTCGAGCCTACTAGAGTTGGTTTCTATTGCAGGCTTTAATTCGTTTACTGATTCCTTCATTTTGTTCAGTGTTTCTTTCTGATTCTTTCTTAGAGCCTCAACGTCCTCCTTCATCTCCTCTACACTTTCTTTGAGGACTTTCATCATTCTGAGGATCAAAATTCTGAATTCTCCGTCTTGCATTTCCTGCAAGTCAGTATCAGTAATCTCACTTGTTGATGCATTGTGAGTGTTTCCTCATTGGTCCTCATTCTCATATTTTCGGTGTTTTCAATTTTGTGTTTCTGTTGCCTCTGCATCATCTTCCTTTCTATGTATAAGACCTCTTGATGATCCCTGTGGACCCAATTGGGTCAGTGCACTGAGGCTGTGGTTCCCTCCTGTCTGGTTGACCGGTGCATGGTGTGGGGGGGCACGCCGGTTCTGGAGTTTGAGTGTTAGCACATGAGGCACACTTCGAGGCACGGTGTTGGATGTGGGCTCCGAGGCACCGGTGACAGTGCCAGAAGGTGCCCGGTCTCCGAGGCACCGGTGCTGAGGGTCGCCTGGGCCCCAAGGGATACACACATGCTCTGGGTCTAGGGAGGCATCACTGGAGGTTGCCTGGGCTCTGATGTGTGACACTGATTATCTTGCACAGGCCCGAGGGGGGTGCGGACTCCGGGTATCGCGTGGCGACACCTGAGGGTGCACGGGCACTGAGGCGCAGCGCAGAGGATCGCGCGCCGGCCCCAGGGAGGTACGTGGGCTCCTGGATCTCAGTTGGTGGCGCCGGAGTGTGCCCTGGCTCTGATGCGGCACGGAGGGTCGCACGGGTCTCGGGTGGCGGCGCTGGAGGGTATCCAGACTCTGAAGTGTGGCACAGAGGCTCCCGTGCAGGTGAGAGAGGTGCAGGCTCTGGGTCTCAGGTAGCAGCTCCGGAGGGCGTGGGGGCCCGAGGCAGAGCGCGGAGGGCTCTGTGTGTCTTGGGTGGTGGTGTTGGAGTCTGAGGCAGGGCACAGAGGGCCTCCCGGGTCACGCTGGGGACACGGGGGTCCGAGGCGGGGAGTGGAAGGCTGCCCGGGTCATGTGGGATGGTGTGGGGGTCAGAGGTGGGGCGTGGAGGTCCACCCAGGTAGCATGGGACGGCGCGGCTGGCCAAGGCGGAGCATGGAAGGCCACCCAGGTCTTGGCTGGCATGGGGGTCCAATGCGCGAGTGTTGGGGATCGCAGGGGCTCATAGCGTGGTGGGGGAGAGGTGCGCAGCTCTGGCGGGAGCCCACGCTAGGGCAACCTTTGAAGGGTGTTCACGATCTGCTGCTGGTATGGCCCGCCACTCACAGAATTCTCCAGTTTCTTCTCCCGATTTGCTGGTGGTGGAGGGAGCTATTAGCCCTGGCTGTAGGGTCGGGGGGGAAGATGGCTCCTTACTGATCCCGCCGACGCAGGGTTACAGTTTTCTGTGGGATTCTGTAGCTGGTAGACTCTGTGTCTCTGTAGTCATACTCGGGTTACTGGATATTGGGTTTTGGTGGTTCTATGGCTGTGCAATGTTGTTCAGTTCTGAGCCCCCGAGGCGATTTTGAGACGATTTTGGCTAGTTCAGGTGCTCCTATTCCATCACTATCTTGGATCTTCCCCCCTCACATTAGCTATTAATTCATCACATTTCTTTCCAAGAATCTGTGGAAACTTTCAGAGCTAGGTTTCACATTCTAACACCCTAATCTCAGCTGTAATTGTCCAAGGAAAGATCCTTTCTTCTCTATCATTCCTAATTTCTTTATCCAAGATATTTTCTCAACTTATATTAGTGCCAAACCACCCTATTAACCCTTTAGTAACCAATTCTCCTGTATTCTGAAACTATTTCCCCTTTTTATTCAAGTCACTCAGGACTGATTAAAATGCACTGGTGTATGCAGATTGTATAAAGTACTGTATATCATGTCTTACATTTCTCAGAAGAGACTTAAAATCAGTCATCTTCACCCCCAAATTTAAAAAATTATAAAATTTTCCTTTAAAAAAACCCCATGAATATAGGGGTGTAGCCCAGTGGTAGAGTACATGTTTAGCATGTTCAAGGCCCTGAGTTTGATCCCCAGCACCAAAATCAATCAATCAATCAAATGAAAGAATGAAGAATTGATGTGTGGACCAAAAGCACAAACCTCAAAAACATTATGCTAAGTGAAAGAATCCAGGCACAAAAGACTGCATATTGCATAATTCCATTCATATGAAATTCTAGAATAGGTAAATATATAGAGAGAGAAAGCAGATTAATGGTTGATTAGGGCTGAGAGGGGATGGAAAGTGACTACTAATGGAGGTGAGCTTTCTCTTTGAGCTTACGGACATATTCTAAAAACTGCATTATTATGATGCCTGTAAAATTCTGAAAATATACTAAATCCATTCAATTATGCATTTCCAATGGGAAAATTTATGACATATAAACCACATCTCAATAAAGTGGTTTAAGAAACAAAATCAGGGCTGGGGATATATCTCAATGGTAGAGCACTTGTTTAGCATGCTTAAAGCTCTAGGTTCAATCCCCAGCATCTTGAAAAAAAACAGCAAAAATTGATGGTGTTAATCTTTGTTGCACATAGACATCCAATTCCAGCTTCCTTTCTGCTTCATTTCTCCTTTTCCTGTTTGTTACTTTCTTTTTTAATCCCTTCCAGAGTAGCCTTTTAAAGCTCATCTTGTCACTTTAGAACCAAGAACATCCCAAATGTTCTTTTAAAAATGCATTAAATACATGAAAAAATATAAAGCTAAGAAAGTAGGAGACAATTACTAAAGGATGCAGCTATGCTTTATTTCATGTAACCTTCCTTAGTTCCTTCAAATTGGTAATTTGCCTAATGAACTTCAAGTATGCCTATATGTATGAAAGATTTATTTACACTCTTATGAAAGTACACTTGTTGTAAGAAAAATATCCAGGCAGGATGTCTTAGTACATTTTGTACTATTATAACAGAATGCCTGAGAGAGGGTGATTTCTTAAAAAACAGATTTATTTCTTACAGTTCTGGAGACTGGGAAGTTCAAGGTCAGGAGGCTCATATTTAGCCAGGGCCTTCATGCTATGTCCTCTTATGGTGAAAGGCAGAAGGGCAAGAGAGCATGAGAAAGGGAGAGAGGGAAAGAGGGAAAGAGAAAAGAGGGAGAGAGAGAGAGAGAGAGAGAGCAAGAAAGAGAGAGAGAGAGAGAAGAGAGAGAGAGAGAGAGAGAGAGCGCACCAACTCATCCTTTTATCAGGGACTCACTAAGTCATGAAAACTAACCCAACCTACAGTCACGAGGGCAGAGCCCTCTTGACCAGATAACCTCCTAAAGGTCCCCCCTCTCAACATTGTTGCACTGGGGATTAAGTTCCCAATACATAGACTTTGGGAGATACATCCAGCCATAACCCAGAGATAGAGAAAGGCGCTGGTCCAAAATAGGTCTGCCAGAGTCAGCAAAGCCAGAGTTCCCCAGGGTTCACAGCCAAGGCACCGCCAATACTAAAGCCTTTGAGACATAAGCAATCCCTAAATACACAGTATTTGTCTGGCTACAGGAACTGAAGTGAAAAAGAGCAGTAGAGGAAAGCGAAATATAAATAATATCAACTACCACTACTGGCCATGACTATGTCCCAGGTACTATACTAAGTGCTCTCACATGCATTCAGTTGATCCAGACAACAACCCTATGGGTGTTATCATCTCTAAAATACAGATACAGAGCTGAGCACAGTGGTGCAGACCTGTAATTCCAGCTACTAGGGAGGTTGAGGCAGAAGGATGGCAAGTTCGAGGCCAGCAAGGGCAACTTAGCAAGACCCTGTCTCAAAATAAAATTTTAAAAAAGGGCCAGGGCTGTACCTCAGAGATAAAGTGCTTGCCTAGTACTGCGTTTCATCCCCAGTACCTCAATGAATGAATGAATGAATGAATGAATGAAATACAAATGAAGAAACTGAGGCTCATAGAAGTTAAATATCCTGCCTAAGGCCTCACAGCTAGTAAAATGATCCCCATATATGTGCTATTGTAAGGTGTATATTTATTTAATATTATATAATCCTAAATATATATATATATATATATATATATATATATATATATATACGGTGCTAAGAAGATATAAGACCTCTAATTTAGGGAAGAACCCCAGAAAATTACTTGTGTCAACTGAAGCCCTATTTTGGAATCCACTAGTTGCATGGTATAGCGTTAAGACTGGCGGTATCAGTGATGGGGATTTTTCATATTTGCTGTTCTATTCCAGAGAACTGACTCTTTTCTCTCCTCCCCCAGAGTATAAAAATATGCTTTAGAGCTTTAACTCATAACAAAAGGAAATTTATCATATTGCTACTTATTTTAAACCAACCCCTGGAATGCTGTGATTTGTCCATCTTTGATCAAAGGGTCTTCCCAAGCAGGCTGATTTTATGAATTTTCCTGAACTGTGTTAAATGGCATCGCATTAGCATCAACATGAATGAGGAGCGAGGGGTGGGCTTGGCACAAAAGCGTGACCTCTTATTAGTTGCTATTCTGATACTTTATTTGTCAGCACCGATTGAATGGCAGGGAGAGAAGGCTCATAGGAGATTATGTAGAAAGACTGGGCTATACTTCACAGCCTTTCTCAAGCCATCAGGGTAAAGAATCGACTGCTACTCACATCCATAATTATATGTGGCATTTTGGTTCTGTAATTAAATTCAAAATAAACCGCATGCAGCAATTTGTTAAATTTAAATACTGTTACAAAAAAAATAAAAAGACCAGTGAATGAAATGAGCTTTTGAACTTAAGGGATATGATTTGAAGAAAGATTGTCATTCACTCAAACTAGCAGGGCTTGTGGCTGCAAAAATAAACCCAGTGACACTTAACTCTGCTGAATCTAGGATGTGATGAGGCCATTAGAATCTGTGCCATTGAACGAGATTGTACAGGAAATAACTGCAATAAGCCCTCACGTACATGAAGCTCAAAACTTCAAGTTTAAAATAACGAATGTTCATAGTCTGGTTTCCATGTACTTTCCAAATGATTTCAGTTCCCTCAAGAATTACGTGTAACATTTGTTAAAATCTAGTAGGGTTTTTCTCAGTCCTTCAGAAATAGCTGAGGAACAAAGAAAAGATTTATTCAAATTGGCATCAGAATTAAAATAAATCAAAGTAACTATGAGTCAGGCACAGGGGCACATGCCTATAATCCCAGTACTTGGGAGGCTGAGACAGGAGGATCACAGGTTCAAGGTCAGTCTCAGCAATTTAGCAAGACCCTGTTTCAAAATTTAAAAAAACTAAATAAAAAGGGCTGAGGGTGTAGCTCGGAGATAGAATGCCCCTGGGTTCAATTACCAGAACAAAAAAATAAATAAATAAAGGAACTATGTGTAACAACAAGGACATTTCAGGCTTAACGAATATATTTTGGTTAAAAAGTTCTCTCATGCCAGGCATAGTGGTGCACACCTATAATCCCAGTACTAGGGAGGCTGAGACAGGAGGTTCGCAGGTTTGAAGCCAGCCTTGGCAACTTAGCGAGGCTCTCAGCAACCTATTGAAACCCTGTTTACAAATAATCAATAAAATTGGGCTGGGGGTGTAGCTCAGAGATAGAATGCCTCTGGATTCAATCCCCAGTACAAAAAAAGTGCTCTCATATATATTAAATAGGTGAGAGTAACCCTAGAAAGTCCAGAAAAAGTCTTTTGATTTGTGATCACTTTAAGATGCAGTCAGTGGAGGTCAACAGACCAGGTGGAACAAGTGAGTGGGGTAGCTGAGGGCCAGACTAACCCAAGAAACCTGACAGATAGTAGCTTAAGGCTTGATATGGGATTTTTCTCAGTGTCGTCTTAGAACTTCAAGGCTCAGAACCTGGACATTATGCATGGATGATATAGAATCATCTGAGTAGGGAAGGATAGCGTGTGCTGGTGTAGCTGGAGGTATAAAGGAGTAGATTCTCCAATATACATATCTATCTATGATTATAGGACACCAAACCCCTCAGATAAGTTGTTGGCTTTTTTTGGCCCACCTGTA
>PVJS01002993.1:0-79115 GCA_004027185.1 Glis glis | reverse complement strand
ATTCGTTTGGGGACTGGAAGAAGTGTGATCAGATGGTGGCATGAAGAGGAGTCCCCACTAGGGGACATCAGCACAGGACAGGAGGGTGGGAGTACTTGGGTTTGAGTCCTGGCTCTCCCATAATTGAGGCCGGAATAGATCAAGTATAGGCAATCCATTTAAAATGGATTGAAATTTCTTGTAAGTTGTTTTTACTATAATTATTAGCACATATTAATTGTACAAAATAATGGGTTTTGTTCTGACAATTTCATATATGCGGATAATGTGCTTTGATTGTATCCACCCTCTCTATTACCCTCTCTTATCCCTTCATTCTCTTTCCCTTCCTGAATAGTCCTCCTTCTACTTTCATGTTGTCTTTTTTTTCCTGGATTCTATATATGAGAGAAAACATGAAATATTTGTCATTTTGAATCTGGCCTATTTCACTTAACATGATAATCTCCAGTTCCATTTATTTCCTGGAAATGACCTATTTTGTCCTTCTTTGTGGTTGAATATTATTCCATTGTGTATATATATCACATTTTCTTTATGCACTCATATGTTGATAGGCATCTAGGCTGATTCCATAATCTGGCTATTGTGAATAACCAATAAACATGGATAAGTAGGGCTCTCTTTTGTATGCTGATTTCATTTTGTTTGAGTATATACCAAGAAGTGGTATAGCTGTATCTTATTGTAGTTCTATTTGAGGAAACCCCACACTGTTTTTCATAGTGGTTATACTAGTTTACATTTCCAACAACAGTGTATGAGGGTTATTTCCTTGCCTCTGTGTGTGTGTGTGTGTGTGTGTGTGTGTGTGTGTGTGTTTCTTGATGATAGCCATTCTGTCTAGGATAAGATGGAATCTCAGTGTTGTTTTGGTTTGCATTTCCCTGATGGGTAGAAGTGTTGAGCATTTTTTCATATATTTATTGGCCATCAACTTCTTCTGAGATGTGCCTGTTCAGCTCATTTGCCCATTTATCAATTGGATTACTTGTTCTTTTGGTGTTGAATTTGTCTAGTTCTTTATATATTCTAGATACTAATCCTCTATCAGATGAATAGATGGAACATACTTTCTCCCATCCTTTAGGCTGCCTCTTCACTCTGTGGTCTGTTGTTTTTGCTGTGTAGAAGCTTTCCAGTGTGACATATTCCCATCAGTTAATTCTTGTTATTTCTTGAGCTATTAGATTTCCTGTTCAGGAAATCATTGCCTATATACTTGTATCTGGACATATTTCCCTTATGTTTTCCTCTAGTAGTTTCAAGTCTTACATTAAGGTCTCGGATCCATTTTGAGTTGGTTTTTGTCCAGGGTGGGAGACAGGAGTCTAGTTTCAATCTTCTACAGGTGGGCATCCGGTTTTCCCAGCACCAAATTGTTCAAGATGCTGTCTTTTCTCCAACATACGCTTCTGGCTCCTTCATTGAGAATCAAATAACTGTAGGGCTGTGGGTTTATTCCTGGTTCTCTATTCTATTCCAAAAGTAAGGTTATTTTTAATGAAAACTGAGGCTATAAAACATGAAAATAAGATTTTATCCCATCCAATAGAACACAGCTTATAAACGAAACTCTGTGCTCCTTCTTAGAATGAACAAAAATAAATCTCATGTGGATTTTTGGCATAATCTTTAAAATTATAGATATCATGATACAATAGCCCTCACTTTCTATATGGTTTTATAGCAGAAATTTCCTGTCAAACAAATTACAGAGCATCATTCATTTTTCTGAAGCTCTCTCATAATTCTCCAATGTTCCAATTATTGTTTTTTGAAACCCACATCCTGTTACCATCTTTTTGATGTTTCTTTTCCAAACACTAACTCTTTTACCTATTTTGTCAGTGTTTTTTCATACATCTCCAGCAATATTTCATTGCTTTCATCAACTTCATTGACTCCTGCATATTTTGAAATAATTGCAAATGTACTTCATAATCAATTTGCACATTTCTGATCGCTCTGGTTCTTTTTTTAAAATGTTGTATTTAGAAATGGTTTTAGACTTAAAGAACAAATGCAAAAACAGCAGAGTTCCTATGAACTCTTCACCCAGACACCCCAAATGTTAACTCATATAACCAGAGAGCAATGATTAAAAGAAATCAACATTGGCACATAATTTTTTAAATTCACTCATTCATTCATCCATTCATTTTGCAGTGTAAGGGATTGAACCCAGGGCCTCCCACATACTAATAAGCACATACTCTACCACTGATCTACACCCCAAGTCCTGGTATATAATTTTTAGCTAAACTGAAGATCTTCAAATTGCACCAGTTTTTATACTGATTTCCCTTTTCTGTTTCAGGATCCAATGCATGTAGGACCCTACACTGCATTTGGTAGTTGCTTCTCCTTGGTCTCCTCATTCTATGACAGTTGCCCAGTCTTTCCTTGTCCTTCCTGACCTTGACATTTTGGAAGAGTACTGGCCGGGTATTTGGTACAGGTATTTGGTACAGTATCTCTCAATTTGGGTGTTTCTCGTGTGTTCTCATGACCATGCTGAGGTTGCAGATTTCTGGTGGACCACAGAAGCAATGTCATATCCTCCTCCATGCATCCATTTGGAGACATGTGATGTTGACGTGTCTCACTGCTGGGGATGATAACTCTGATCACTTTGCTAACGTGTCATCTGAAGCCGGGCATGGTGGCGCACGCTTGTAATCCCAGTACTTGGGAGGCTGAGACAGGAGGATCACAGACTCAAGACCAGCCTCAACAACTTACTGAGGGCCTCCACAACTTACCAAGACCCTGTTTCAAAATAAAAAATAAAATAGGGCTGGGGGTGGAGCTCAGAGGTAGAATGCCCAGCACCAAAAAACAAACAAACAAAAAACATGGTGTCTGATGGGTTTCTCCACTATAAAGTTATTGTTTTCCTCTTCGTAATATATATATATATATATATATATATATATATATCTTATTCATTTATTTATTTTTGGTAATTGAATTGAACCTGGGAGCATTCTACCTCAGAGCTACACCTGTACTGGGTTTGCAGGTGTGTACCACCATGCCCAGCTTATTGTGACAATTAAATGAAAATGTTATATAAAGTATTTAGCATAGTGCCTAACACATAAGTGCTTAATGAAAATTGGCCATTACTACTGAGGTATGAAAGAACAGACTCTCTTGTGATCTCTGCACTGTTCTCGGGGGAACTGAAGTGTTTTCATTAAGAACATCAGGACCTCGTTAAGAGCGGAGGAGCCACTTGGCAACACTGAGCCTCTCCTCAGACCTAGACAGCTTGTGTTTTAGTTGAGAGCCAGCAGAGAAAACCAGAGCTTGTTCGTGGAGAACTGGGTGGGTCATTGATTTCTGAGGGAAACTGAAGAAGGCAATAGAGGACAGGGAAGAGCACGTGTCATCCAGCCTGCCAGGAGTGCACAGGTGCGTTCGCCTCAGGGAACAGGTGCCTGAGTAAAAAGCCCTTTGCATGTGATGAATGGGGAATCACAGCAGGTCTTCAGTTAGCAGTGATGGATGTCCACGTGAGAGGCATCGCCTCATTCTGTATCAGTGCGGCAGGTCAGGCCACCTGGAGCTTCCCCCATTCTTTGGCACAATTGATTAGCTTGCTAGGCTGACTCCGTGTATCGGAATGTGCTTTCCCAATAACTAGCATCCCAGGTGTATGCTCTTCCTGATGACAGCTAAGACACAGGCCAAATTCCCTTGATCTTACAATTAGCAGTGCTAGCAACACTGCTTAGCATCGATTGCACCCTAGAAGTTATTTTGGCTACCAGCAAAAGATGATGAAAAACCATGGGATCATCAACATTCCAGATGTGTCTATCTGAGCACACATGGACAATTATTGAAATAACAGTTTTACTCAGCCATTGATTTAGGGGTGTATGTGTGTGCGTGTGTGTGGTGCTAGGGATTTGACTCAGGACCTTGCATGTGCTGTGCAAACACTCTTCCACTGAGGTGTACCCCAGCCCCCATTGATATAGCTCTTTTTTTTTAAGTTAAGGATGGACATTATTATTTTTAGTCTTTTGAGAATTACAAATTACAAAGTAAAAGCAGGTCACTATATATAAATCTAGTAATACCTTTGACCTGTGCATGAAAACTTTATCAAAGTTATTCACCATTGATATAGTGAATGGTGAATATAGTTATTCAGCATTGATATAGTTTTTATCACACACTAGGCTTTGTTCAAAGTGCTTTTCTCATAATAAATCATTTAACCTCCATATCAACCCCTATGAAGTTGATACTATCATTCCGTTTTACAGACACGGACACAGAGGCACAGAGATTTTTCCAAGATCACACAGGTGAGTGGTGGCAGCAATGGGATTCAAACACAGGTAGTCTGGCTTTAGAGTCCATGTTCTTAACTACAAGTCATCCTGCCTCTCTATTGCAACTGCCTCTTGCCCCCAAAAGGAGATAAATCAACATTAATTTTGTATTTGAGTTTCTTAACTTGAGGTGCATGGAGATTTTTGCTCACTTTAGTGGGTGATTGATCTCCTTTTTACCAAGGGACAGAATGCCATTTCTCAGAGGGGAAAACTGAGACATAAAATAGAGTGGTAGGTTATGTGCAATTTGCTTGAAACCTGGGGCGGTCGTTTTTGAGAAGGACAATTGATTCATTACGAGGACAGGGCATCTTCCACGCTGGCTGTACCTTGGCTCTAAAGAGTGAACTAGTTCCGCTGGATGGCTATGTCTCTCTCCAGTCCTTTGGCTGGCTGTGTCTTGCATGCTCTCATTTGCTAAAGATATGAAATGTGCTCTTTGCTTGGGTCTGCAGCTAGGAGACTGGGTGTTTTTTCCCCACTTCCCCCAGGAATGCAGCCAGAAAAGGGAATGGCATCCAGGAGCCATCTGGGAATGCTTCCCGGACCTGCTCTAAACTGGGGCACGGAGCCAGCTGCACACTCGCTAGCTTCAGAGTTCACCTGGATTAGACACACTGCAGAAGGCGTTGTCACCAAGAATCTGGGATCCCAGCTGCCCAGCTTCTGGTGAGTGGCCTTCCAGGAGGGCAGGAGTGGGATGGAGCTCTTGGTTCCATGGGTGAAGTTCAGAGCTGAAGCGCCTTGGACTGCTGCAGCCGAGCTCCGGAGGTGTGGCTACTTTGCCCCTTACTTTGAGTGCTTCCAGATGCATTTGCCTACCTGAGAAATGGGAATGACAGCGCCCAAGCTCCCGTGACAGCAGCTGAGCTCCTGTGACAGCAGCCGAGCTTGCAGACTTGCTGCCAGGCAGCCGAGTTCTACAGGAGCAAGTGAGAGCCACTTGAAATATTTTCATGATATTTATGCAGATGGTGGAATTTTATGAGTCAGGGTCCTATCAGAGAATGCTCAAACAGGAGTAATTGAGGAGAATTTAATTGACAAAGGTGTGGGCAAGTTAAGCAAACCCCAAAGGGAGGATAAGGCATGTCAAAGCTAGCAAGAGCAGGGAGCTGTAACCACCCAAAATAGGCAAGACCACAGAGAGAGAGAGAGAGAGAGAGAGAGAGAGAATGAGAACGGCAGATTAGAAAAGTCCCTGGGAAGCCAGGTGTGGTGGCACACACCTGTAATCCCAGGACTTGGGAGGCTAAGATAGGAGGATCACAGGCTTGAGGACAGCCTCAGCAACTTAGCGAGGCCTTTAGCAACTTAGCAAGACCCTGTTTCAAAATGAGAAACAACATAGGGCCAGGGGTATAGCTTAGAGGTAGAATGCCCCTGGGTTCAATCCTCAGAACCAAAAAGGGAAAGAAGGAAGGAAGGAAGGAAGGAAGGAAGGAAGGAAGGAAGGAAGGAAGGAAGGAAAGGAAGGGCGGGCCCTTGGGAGCTTGGGGAGAGGAACGAGTCCTGTCCACCAACAGCTCTTCTCCTTGCTCTCCTTCTGCCTCCAGTCTCCGGCCGGTGGTACCTATTGGTCAAACCCACCCAGGAGGCAGAAGGCAAAGGATCAAAACAGAAAGTTCAGCTTCCTGAGGCCTGAGCAGAGTAGACAATGGTGGAAACAGATCTGGAGGGCAAACCGGGACAGTCCTGCAGAGGAACCACACGTGAGTATGATTCTAGGCTTCAGGGTTTGGATACGTTGGCTATTTAAAGGCCTCACATTATGAAGAACCAGCTATGCTTGGTACAGACCGCCAAACCAACTGAAGCACGATTCAGTCTACCTATGACAAGAATAAAGTGCTTTTGAGATCCCCCCCTTTTTTTGCCAAATCTAAATTAATTCAAAGAAAGAGCACAACAATAATAAAATATAAATGTTATCTAACTTTTGCCAGTACCAGGCAATGAACTACGTGTTTTGTGTATATATTTCCTCCCATTATCCTCAGCACAACCCTGTGATATTATTGCTAATCACCCATTAATTCAACAAATATTTTCTGAGCCGTTGCATGTTCCAGACACTGGGTAAGGCACTGAAGATTACTTCTCTACACCAGATAAACAAAAGCAAACATCTAACAGATAATTTTACAGCGTATTAACAGCAGTTGAGATAGGTAAGAGCTTTAAAATAAAAGTGCATCGTGTCATGGACCAGGGCACCCAACCTAATCTGGGAGAAAGAAGGAAACGAGGTTCAAGCAGAGTACTGGAGAACATGTTGGAACTGGATGAAGGGCAAATGGAGGGAGAAAAAGAGCCTCCACTACAAATGATACAAAAACTCGCAAATCCTGTGGGATGTAAGAGCATGGTGCATGGGGGGAACGAAGGGCGGACAGCACTGCTGGGCTTGTGATCAAGGGGTAAGTGCATGGGGGAAGGTTCCTGCTTTGAAGGTTCCAGTCATAGTTACAAAGCATTCTAAAATGATGAGCAAGCCAGGCGTGGTGGTGCACACCTATAATCCCAGTACTTATTAGGCTGAGACAGGAGGATTGCAGGTTGAAGACCAGCCTGGGCCACTTAGTAGGACCCTGTCTTAAAATAAATACAAAAGAGCCGGGTGTGGTGGCGCATGCTTGTAATCCCAGTACTTGGGAGGCTGAGACAGGAAGATCACAGGTTCGCGGTCAGCCTCAGCTACTTAGTGAGGCCCTCTGCAACTTAGCGAGACCCTGTTTCAAAATAAAGAATAAAAAAAAATAGGGCTAAGGTGTAGCTCTGAGGTAGAATGCCCCTGCGTTCAACCCCCAGTACTGCAAAAAAAAAAAATAAAAAAATAAAAATAAAAAAATAAATAAAAGGGCTGGGCTGTAGTTCAGAGGTAGAACCTCTCTGGGTTCAATCCCCAGTACTACCCACCCCCCACACAAAATGATCAGCGGTACTATGGATAAAGTGTCTGAGAATAGAGCATGAAGTTCTGGGGTAGGGTGCGTTCAGGAGCTTCTTGCAGATCAGGGCAGGATGGACAAAATTTTCCTGTAAAGGAGCAGAGAGTAAATATCTTCAGCTATGTGGGCCAGATGGTCTCTGTGACTTTGCCCTGTAGTAAAAGCAGCCACAGACAAGCACAAGTGAATGAGCGTACCTGGGTTCCAAGAAAATGTGTTTGCCAGTCGGGTGTGGTGATGCACGCTTGTAATCCCAGTACTTGGGAGGCTGAGACAGGAGAATCCGGGTTCGCGGCCATCCTCAGCTACTTAGTGAGACCCTCCGCAACTTAGCAAAACCCTGTTTCAAAATAAAGATTAAAAAAATAAGGCCGGGGGTATAGCTCGGAGGTAGAATGCCCCTGAGCCGCACTCCCAGCCCTTTCTCTTCTGAAACAGGATTTCACTAAGTTGCTGAGGCTGGCCTCAAATTTCCAATCTTCCTATCTCAGCCTCCCAAGAACTTGGATTACAGGTATGCACCACCATGCCTGGTTAGGAGTCAGAAATCTAAATAGCGGAGAATGTTTGAAATACGAATTGCATAAATGGGTGACTGGAATGACTAGAGAAACTGGTGCTGGATATGCTACGAGCCAGTTGAGATGGGCAACTAGGAATTCACCCCATCTAAGCAGGGTTCTATTTTTTTTTTCGATCAGTGGGGTGGGGATTGGTTTTGGAGTAGCTTATGAGCCCTTGTTAGAAAAAAATATTTTTGCATCTATAATGAAGCAAGTTGGGAAACTTTGCTGCATGACGCTTTGCATTATCACACTTTCTGTGAATTCTTTTGATCTCTAAAAGCACTTTTTTGCAGATTCATGCTGGGGATACAATATTGATAAGCTCCATGCCATTCTGACTGATAGCAGACATTTCAAAAGACTTTAATAAGAAAAACAACATTCTTTGAGGAGCATTTGGAATTTATCATAAGGAATTAATTTATAAGTCTGCTGCCTTCATTGGAGACTATTTCCTCTTCTGGGTCGCGAAACTGAGATATGTGTGCACCCTTCAATGACAGGGGAGGCGAATGACCCCGGTCCTTGCTGTTGGCCCACATCTTCAGAGTCCATGATCCTGAGACAGCATCTTGATTGTGAGGACCAGGAATTATTTATTATGCAACAGTAGAATTAGCATTGCTAAAATGATGAGCAGAAGAGAGGACCTTTGGCTACTATCTTTCTGCAGTCCATGCTGTGTCCCCATCAAGAGCACATCCCAGGCAAGTCCCGAACTGCCCTGGGAAAGTTGATTCCTAAGATGTCTCCTGGCTCTAGAATCCTGGGATCTTCTTATCTCCTGTTTGGCTTTCATTCTTTTGTTTCTTCCCTCTTTATTTCCAGGTGGTCGGATTATCCAAATTACACTAGCAAATTATTTATTTAAAGCAGTTATTTGCTTTGTTGATAAGTACATAATAAGGGGAAAAGATAATTCATTTCTCCCGAGGTTCATCAAAAATTTAACACAAAGAGAAAATAGGTATTTAAATGTGTGTGTGTGGCATTCTATTAACTAGAAATGAGACGAACCCTATGAATTAAATAAGGGCCAACCAAGAGCATGATCCTTTGGATTCATTTCAAGCAACAGCCAACTGGGAATCCCTGGTGGGCAATTAAAGAGAGGGGGGTGGCTGTGAGCATTTGCTAAAAACCAAATAAATAAGAAATAGGATGTTCTTACATGTCTTCTAATAGACAATAACTTTTTTTTTTTTTTACCAAATCTGGCTTTTTCAAGACTGCCTGAGAATTTCCTTTAAGGTTCTCCTTTCTGTAGACTTCATTGACTGGGGTTCTTGGACACAGCAAAAATGCAAATGCTAGCCGGGCTTGGTAGCACAGGCCTGTAATCCCAGGACTTGGGAGGCTGAGACAGGAAGATTACAAATTCCAGGCCAGCCTCAGCAGTTTAACAAGACCCTGTTTCAAAATAAAAAATAAAAGGGGCTAGGGGTGAAGCTCAGTTGGTAGAAGGCCCCTAGGTTCCATCCCCAGCACTGCAAAAAACAAAACAAACACACACACATATGCACAAAAAATAAAACAAAAAGCAAAATGCATTTTTATGTTTGGCCCACTAATTCATGCATGGCACAAAGAAGCTGTGAATGAGGATTAATCAATGGCCTTCTCCGGTGCTGTTGGTGATTCTTGCTGTACATTGAGATAAAATGCAAGTCATCTTATTAATGTATATTTCATGACAAACTGGAATTGCCACTCAAAGAAGGGCTGCTCTTCTCACATTCTCTCATTTGAAGAGAATTTTATTTTTTATTTTTTTCAAAGTTCTTTCACATCTGTGATCTCACTGAGAATCTAAGATTCTAATGAGACCTTTAGAGGCAGGTAATATCATCCCCATTTTAGAGAAACTTGCCTGAGGTTATGCACACATTTGAGCACGCAGCACTTGCTCTCTCTCGCCTTTTTGGGCTGGGTATCATTTAGCTGACTTTGATTTCTGTGCTCTCAGTAGCTGTACCAGTAAAGACAGGTGCGAAAACTGGCAAAAGAGATAATGAAGTAAAACTTAAGAAAAAAATAAAAAACAACCCACAAACCAAAGAAAACATATAGATAGATAAAGTAATATATATATATTTTATAATTACTTTTTTGGAGATTATTCAGTGGAGCCTTCTGGAAGTAGAAGTATCTGATGAAGGAGTAAAAATAGCATATGATTGACTTAAAATGATGCCTTTTCATAAGTAAGTGGTGCAGAGCAGAACCAGGAGAATGATCAGCAGGGGAAACAGGAAGTAGGAATGAGGATGTGTTATGCACAAAATGAGAGAGGTAGCAAATAGCTTCCCTAAACAGTCTACAAATATGGATACTCAGTGATTTGACTGAATTGCAACAAGGTGGGAACAAGGAATGGGAAGGACCCAAGCTTCTCAACTTCTGGGGAGCACAAGTGGGCCCCAAGAAGATTCATTTCCATGTCCTGTCTCTTGCATAAATAAAGACAATGGCAAACTGTAAATCAAAACATCTATGTTCTGTAACTACAATAATGTGATACCAATTGCAGAGTACTGGTTATGCTAATCAAACCGGAACCTCTCTCTTTCTCTCTCTCCTAATTTTCAGTAGTCTTGTTTTGCTGGTGCCCTAAGCCTGTGGAGCAAGTATAAGCTCAGAGGTAAACCAAATGTCACTGCAGCCCGAAAGAATCTTCTTGGACTCTCACTACATGCATATGCCCTTTTACAGAATGACCCAATCATCTGTGTACATTGTAAAGTAATGAGTAATACCTGGTCTGTACTCATTAGTGTATAATTCGTCTTTTCTGCCAAAAACTATATGAAAATTACCATGGTGATCAATGCTTCCTTAGTATAAATAGACGGTTGAGAATCAAAGAGATAAAATAATGGATTGGCTTGGTTGCTTAAATAAATAGAATAGTGTATTCCGTAAGGGAAGCCCAGGAGAGAAACACAAATTCTGCATGTATGGTAACATTCGACAACACTGAAAATGACAAAGTACACTTGCATAAGTTACAATGTCATATTCATGGATATAGTAAAACGCATCATTTTCAATATATACAGGATGAGATGTACTTAAACATTTCCCTTAAACATATATTTTATTTTATTTTTCGGTGCTGGGGATTGAACCCAGGAGCATTCTACCCTAGTCCTATTTTACTTTTTATTTGGAAACAGGGTCTTGCTAAGTTGCTGAGGCAAACTTCAAATCTGTGATTCTCTAGTCACAGCCTCCCAAGTACTGGGATTACAGGTGTGTAGCACCACACCAGGCTTAAACATATATTTTAAAAGAGCATGCATCAAATGCAAGTCCATTTTGTGTATTGGCTAATAATAGATTTGGTCTAAGACCAATAACTATTACAAAATTTCCATCACTGTTTAAAATAAAATCTATCAAGTGCTCTGATGTGAATTTGGGCTTCTCATTTTGACTGCTCTCTGAAGTCACTGTACTTCAGAGCTTCTCCAAGTACGCTCTGTGGGTCACCCAAATGTCAGTCACTGGGGATGCGGCTAAGAATGTAGCATGGGAGACTGCACCCGAAAAGCCCAGGGCATGGTGGTGTTGGGGGTGAGGGGCTGGGGTATCTGAATTTTCCCATGTCCTGGGAGTCCTAGTCACTGTTACTTTTTTGTTCTTTTTAAGCTCTTCCTGGCCAGGGGATAGCTCATTCCAATATGAGATCATGAATGGAAGATTTAATGGCCAGGAATTCGCAGAAGAAAGAAAGGAGGGTAATTAGCTAGGTAAACAGGAAGCTAGAATCTGTTTTGGAGATAAAATGAACCAGCAGAGGCTGGGAGGAGAAAGGGAATTGAGCCAGTTGTTGACTTAAGGCTCCTTCTCCTCCCAGAATTGGAAGAGGAGCTGAGGAGGGAAAGAGCAGTCTTTTTAGGAGTTGGTGAAACTCCATTTTCAGTTGCTGCTGCCTGGTGGGAGGATTCTTCTTCATAGAGAAGAAAGCTCACCGCTAACCCAAATGCCACGGCAGCCCTGTGAGTCCCACGTGGACCCACCTAAAGGACACTACATTCTTTTACCTGTCACCAATATATTGTAGCCCAGGATTATAGATTTTTCTCTTTGGTCATTATTTTAGTGTTTCCTTGCTTTTAAGCCTTAGCGTTTCTATGGACAGTCTTCTCCACATCATGTATATTCTGAGCAATAAATTAAAATGGCAAGTTGGATAGAAGTAACTAATCTGTGACTAAATATTTAACAAGGGGGCAGAAAGGATTTACATTTGATCTTCAAACACTGGAAAATAAATGCCTTCAGTTGTCAGCTTTCCAAATTGACAAGACTGCAAGGGCAAAACAAAATTTCCATGCATTTGATTGACCTCTTGTGAGTTGAGCTATTATTAGCGAGCAAGAACTTAACAAAAAATATCTGAGGAAAAGTGATTGAAACTAGAAGTATTTTAAGCAGGTCAGCAGGACAATGTCTGAAGGAGACAAATGATAAAATAGTACATCTGCATATTATATATAATACATAACACATATACAACATATATTTAACAATTGTGTGTGTGTGGTACTGGGGATTGAACCCAGGGGCATTCTACTTCTGAGATACACCCTAGCCCTTTTTATTTTTTGTTTTGAAACAGGGTCATGCTAGGTTGCTGAGAGTCTTCCCTACATTGCTGAGGCTGTCCTTAAACCCGTGATCCTCCTGTCTCGGCCTCCCAAATAGTGGGATTACAGGCGTGCGCCACGACACCCGGCTCTTAACAATTCATTTTAATTCAGCAAATATTTATTGCATGGCTATTGGGTTGTACACTATGCCACATTAGGCTTTGGAAACACAAGATCTAGGTTCTCTTACCTTCAGGAACACACAAGCTGGAAATATGGAAACAACACTATGATTCCTACAACTCAGTACACCGGACAAGGGTTAAATTGGCAATATACAGAAAGTGCTACCCTTGGAGCAGGTAATGAGGAAGAGGACACCTGACATTGGTGCTGGTGATCAGAGAAGCCTTCCTAGAAGAGGTAACATTGAACTCTGGGAAGATTTCGGCAGGCACAGAAGAGACAGAATGTCACGCTGGCACAGGAAACAGAGCTTACAGGTGAGAAGTACAGGGCTGGAACTAAAGGCTTGGGATGGGGTGGATCAGAAACAATTGTGAGCATGGTTTGAGCGGTGAGCCATTTGCATACTCATTTTTTCAGCACACTTTTAATGGGTGCTGAAGGGCCTGTGCCCGGTGCTGGGTATGAAGGCTGAGAAGACATGGGTTGCCCTTTCATGGCTCCTGTGACTGGAGAGAGTGGTGGAGATGAATCTGAGACCATGAAACAAGCAGAAGGTACCAGCCCGGTAGGAATGTGGAAGGATTTTTTTGTGGTATCCCAATAATCCCTTTCTGGGTAATAGTTGTCATTTTACTGGGCGCCCCCTCAGTGCTGGCGGAATAGCTGTGTGACTGCTGCTCCTTTCAGTAATCCTGCACAGTGGGCGTTTTCTCCATTTACAGATAGGAAGAGAAGCTCTGGGTGCCTGAGATTGTACCACTTGTAATACATGACACTTTGATTCTTGCAGGCATTGATCTTCGCAGCCTGATAATTATAAAAGCTGAAGAAGAAGCAAGCATCATGGTTCACGCCTATAATCCCAGCTACTCAGGAGGCTGAGGCAGGAGGATCACAAGCTGGAGGCCAGCCGGGCAACTTAGTGAGACCCTGTCTTAAAATTTCAAAAGGGCTAGGGATGTAGCTCAGTGGCAGAGCACCCCTGAGTTCAATTTCCAGTGCTGCAGAGGGGGAAATAGCTGCATTAGAGCCGAATCCAACCACCTCCTCCCCATCCTTGTGGAAAATACCATTTCAAAATGCCTTGGGACCACCCTGGCCTCTGAGGCTGTGGGACAGCTTGGTGGACTCTGTACAGGTGATTTATGTCCATCTGCTTTTCCAAGAGATCAGACCTATTGCCTGGGCAAAGCTGCAGCCCCACAGTGCCCCACCCCATCCCCATCCCCCTCAAAGCAAAGATTTCCAATTACTGCTCTGCAGAAAATGTCAAAAGCATTATTCAACTATTCATTATCCCAGGTTTTGTAATTTTTCATATGTTTTTTACTCTTATCTGCTAGCACTTGAAAAAGACCAGCTTTTTCCTCTTAAGAGAGCTTAATTTGCAGAGCTGTGCAGTCTCCCTATTATGTTCTTATCATCCGCTCCCTGTGGTAGGCAGAATGACAAGGAGGACAAAAAAAGAACCAAAAATATTTGAAGGCCTTCCTGAAAATCCACGGGAACTAAGGATCGGAAAAGCCCGAGGCTCCCGTTCCTCGAGTGACCTGGATCAAGACCAAGGGCGACTGGCATTAGCTCTCCAGGTCCACTCAGCCGGAGTCCCCGTCTAGCGCCCACAAGGTCCCAAACCGCCTCCCGGGGCCCAGGGGGATTTCCCTCAGGGGCTTAACTGGGGGCTTAAGCAGCCCCGAGTGCCAAGACGTCCTCTCTCCAGAAAGTCTCATACCAGTGCTAAATTAACTTTGGTCTCCTAAGGACTGGAGGCCAAGGGCAGCTTGGGGAGGGGTGGGTGGATAGCTCTTCTTCCACCTCCTCCGGCCTCTCCATCGCATTCTTTGATAAGATAATTGACACTTATCTCGACGCTATGTAAAGTGCTATGCGAAAGCAACTTCAGGACCCCTAGCTCGCACTCTTCCACCTAGATGGCGCCCCAAGCCCCGCCTGCATGGCAGTGAGGAGCAGCCGTCTCGCCGGATCCTTTCCTCCCAGGATGCCCAGGTTTCTGCAGCGGGCGCAGCAGCCTCGCGGGTTCGCGGCGGAGACACCCTGCCGCCGAGGGGCCCGCTCGGAGGGAATCCCCGCCCACCCTGTCATTCCGGCGGGGGAATCCCCGCCCCCCGTCCTGTCACTCCAGGAAGGGAGTTCCCGCCCCTCGAGTCCACCGGAGGGAGGGAATCCCGCCCATCCCGGAGGCTCGGCGGTCCCCGCGCCGCGCGGCGAGCAGCGGACTGTGCGCGGTGCTGCTGGCCCCGGCGGGCGGCGGGCGCGAGCGGCGGCAGCTGCGGGCACCGGCCGAACCGGGCCGGGCCGGGCCGGGCCGAGGCGCCGGCGACTGCGCGTCCGCGCCCCCTGCGCACCGCGGCGCTGCAGCTCCGGACCCGCGCGGCGGCGGCACAGGAGGCGGCGGCACAGGAGGCGGCGGGGACCGCCGGGCGGCGCCTGGTCTGCACACGCGGGGAGCAGCGGGAGCCTCCGCCGGCCGCGAGCAGGTGAACCTCCCGTCCCGCAGCCGGGCCACGGGGTCCCCGGGGTGGGGGCGCGGGGTCGGGGGAGAGAGCTGGGCGCCCCGAGACCGTGTGCGCCCGGGTAAAGTTAGTGTCAAATCGGTGCGGGAATCCCGGCCCCAGCCGGGCGGCGAGCGGGATGCCCAACCCGGGTCCCACGGTGGGGGCGCAAACTCCGATTCGGTTGAGGGCAAGGGGGTGCGGTGGAGAGGAGAGGGCCGGACCGAGCGGGGCTGGGACGGTAGGACAACCGCAGATGCACAGCTGGGGACCCGAAGGACGTGGCCAGGAGTCCTTATCTCGGGGCCGTGGTCTGGGCGCCTCCTCCAACCCGAGCGGAGGCGCTCAGGTACTCCGGCCCCAGGTACGGTCTCGGGGGCCGTCCTCTCGGGTCCATCTCGAGCTGGAGAAGGGGCGAGCGGGGTCCACGAGTGGAGGGGCGGTCCTTGGTATCTGCCAGGGAGACGGGGAACGTTCCGAAAGGGCACTCTTTCCCTCTGAAGCTGAGTTCAGATCCTAAAACCTGGTGTGTGACTGTCCCTTCCCCCCGCCCCGCCCCTCGTTTGCATTTCCGTTTTAAGACTTTGACTACTTGCCTTCTCCGATCCTTGGATAATCCATTAAAAGCGCAGGGCTGACTTGGGTGCAGGACCTCAGCAGGAGTTTGCCAGAGCCTGCCCTAAGGCAGCCCTGATCCGCGCAGAGACCTTGATAAGGGACACTAGGGTGTGAAGAGCACGAGGTCTGGCATGGGCGGGTGGCAGAGACTGGAATGACAGGCGCCAGGGCATTCCACAGCCCAGACCTGTGTGGGGACTGGAGATTGGGCAGTGTTGGAGCAGGGTCTGGATCTGTCCCCTGCAGCTGCCCTGCCTCTTGCCTCGACACAAGAAGGGTATGTTGGGTGAATGTGTTTCCCCTGAGAAATCATGATGAAGCTACTGGAGATGGTCATTTTCTGCAGCCCCTCAGCCCTTGTGGTCAATCCCCCAGACCTTCAGGGCTCCTTCCCCAGGGAGGGCCCCCACACTCAGCCTGCTCTGGCCGATTTCCACTGGGCCAGCTTTTCTGGTCTGGGACTTCTGGGTGGGTAGGTACAGGTTGGCAGGTGTGGTGTGGGAGACTGCTTGCAGGGGCGGATTAGAATGTTTCAGAACACACCCCTGGCCTCGGGTGGTTGTTCCGGCTTCATCAATTCCTTCTTCCATTAGGATGGGCCCACGTGCCACATAGTGGGGTGAGTTTGTGTGTTGTGGAGGGAAGAGTGGGGGTGGGCAGCAGCAGGTGCTGGGAGAGGAAGAATCAAAACCCGTAAAGTATATAAATGCACGTCCCTTGACATAGTTAATATGCTCCTAGAGAAATATTGAATCATACTTTAAATCTATCATTGAAATTGATTTTGCGTGCACTTACGGCAGTTTACTATTTAAGGAAACTTATGATAATTTCTCTATTCATTTCAATCATTTTATTTTTGGAGTACCTGTGGTTTGCTGGGCTTAGAGGTTCCAGGGGATGCGTATAGATGAAAGAGGCTCCATCCCTTCTGGCAGAGTTTCAGTCTAGCAGGAAAAGGGAGAGAAGTCTACAGAGAGCTATGACACAAGCCAGTGTACTCTCTGCATGTGGCGGGTGCCCTATGTTCATTGAATGTAGGAATGAAGGGGTAACTGAATGAAAAAAGTGTGGCCCAAATAAAGCATTTTGGGAGTATGGAGGCAAAAGAGGCCACTTGGTGGCAGGGACCCAAAGAACTTTGTGGAGGAAGTTCTAGGTAGAAGACCTGTGCGCTGAAAGGTCAGTCCTGAGTTAGGACTAAGCCTTAGGGTATGACGGGGAAGAGGCTGAGATAAGGACTTGTAGGAACCTAGTTTTTCAGACTGCAGAGAAATGTTTGGGAATTTTGACCAAGGGACTGTCATGATCAGACATGTGATTTGGGGTGATTGATTTCTTGCAGAAAGAATTGGGACTGCAGAGAGATGAGAGGCTGAAGTCTCGTGAGAGGGTCTTGTGATAAGATGGTGGGGGAGGAAATGAAGGTCTAAGTTGGTGGGTGTCAGCACTGGGAAGAAAGACTTGTCAGAGGTAGACTTGAAGTGTGGGCACTGACCCGATTTGGAGAGAAGAAGCCATGCTCACCTGCAGGCTACGAGAAGGAGTACAGAGGAGACTGGAGTAAGGAGTTTGGGGTTTTCTTTCACATTTGACAAACCAGAAACCTGGAGAAATCCTTCCAGGTTTCTCTTTCTCACTCCTCATTACCTCACTTGTAAAACCTATGACTCCTGGGACCTTTGCGATAAATTCTAAAGCTTTCATGCCTTTTCAGACTTCTTACTTGCTATGTCCCCAATGCGCGCTCACACACACACACACACACACACACACACACACACGGCATGGAACTCCTGACCTGTCATGGCTGCACCTTTACATGGCTATTTATCTTGGGTGGCAGTGGGAGGGATGGGGTCCTAGAATATCCTTTCTTCCCTGGTCCTCCTGATAAACTGCTTCTTGTTCTTCAAGACCCAGCTCTGAGCCGGGCGTGGTGGTGCACGCTTGTAATCCCAGTACGTGGGAGGCTGAGACCAGAGGATCCAGGTTTGCAGCCAGCCTCAGCTATTTAGTGAGGCCCTCTGCAACTTAGTGAGACCCTGTTTCAAAATAAAGAATAAAAAATAGGGCTGGGGGTGTAGCTTGGAGGTAGAATGCCCCTGGATTCAATTCTCAGTACCGCAAGAAAAAAAAAAAAGACCTAGCTCTGGGGCCTCCTCTGTGACTTGATTCTCTTCGTAGGTGTTGAGCACTCCTCCTTTACACCCATTCCCTGTTCCTACCAAGCCCCCTTCAGCATGGGCTGCCTGGGCCTGTTTCTCTAGGGCCTTCTCGTATTCATTTCCAGATAAGGCCAGGAATAGTTGCCCAGCACTTTTCCTCAGGTCCCACTGGGAGGGAGGCAGAGGGACCAGCCCCTGCTCTAGGGTGTTGTCTGAACCCTGACTTGGAAGCTCGGCTAGAGGAGATAACAGAGCTGTGGATACTCCCTTGGCCTTAGGCGTGGGCCTGAATGACTCAGACCTTGGTGGTAGGGGGTGTCTCTCTCAGAAGGTGGCCCCAGGTCCCTCCTACTGCACCAACCACAGGGGAAGAAAGATAAGCCCACAAAAGGTCAGGATCAAGCCCAAAGAGAGAATGAATCTTTTTAAGAACACAGATGTGTTAAGAACTTCGTTCTTCTACCTGCAGAAGTGTCCCCACGGTTCCAAGGAGGATACTGAGGACATTTGTTTCAGGGGTAGGAAACTTGCCTGTTTCAGGACAGGCAAGCCCCTGGGGGGGGGGGCGGACAGGTAGATGTGCAGGCAAGTCGGAGAAGGGCCAGAGGATGAAAGGAAAAGGCCAAGGACAGGGGTTGAGAACGGCATCAGGGAAGGAAGGTCACAGGCCAGGTTGCAAGGGATGAAGGAGAAAATGATTGGAAAGGTAGCATTACTGGGTCCAGAAGGGTGCAGTTTACAAATAATCTGGAATGTTGGGCGGCTTATTCAGGGGAGTCCCCAGATTCCCCTCCCAGGCATGTTCAATAAGCAAAAGAGAAGTAAGAGAGACTGGAGAGGCCAGTCAGTGGTGTTGGGAGGGAAGAGGCTGGAGACAGTGAAGAGCAAGTGCAGAGAAAGGAAAGTCCTGCGTCTGCCTTCCTGGAAGGTGGGAGGGAAGCAGTTTGGGCGAGAGGCTGGACAGAGCCGGCCACAGTGTAGGGATGGCGGATAGCTGTGGGAATGGCAGGGTCTTCTCAGTGGAACAGGAGGGGGCATCTGCTGAGAGCTGGGAGGGCTCTTGGGAGGGATGGGGTCTGGGGGAAGGGGCTGTTTACTGCTGCTGGCCAGGGGTGATGAACCCAGTGCCTGGCATCTTCTGACACTGCCAAGAGGGAAAGGAAAGTTCTGTGAATTGGGGTGGGAGTCTTGCCTGGAATCCAAGCAGTGCAGAGAACTTCTTGCTGCCCAGATCACTGGAATATCAGGGCCTCAGCTCATGCGCAAAATTGGTTCAATAGTTTCTTCAGAGAGTTGCTCTTATGAGATATATGAAGAGGTACTCAAGTCCCTCAATGACAGCATCTGGTGCGTGGTGTGTCCTTTGGAATAGTTGAATAGTAGTGTGTTGAGAAATGAATAAACCTCTTAGCAAAGTCCGTGAGATCCCAGCTGAATGTCGAAGGCAGGCAGGACTTTGGAGCAGACTCAACTCAAGCTTTCTTTTAGCTTTGCATGAAAAGCTTTGAACTGCTCTGAGCAGCCGGCCCTCCCTACTCCCACCTTCAGCAATCTTTCAGGATGACTGCATTTTTATCTGCTGGCCTGTAGCAGTGGCTACATCTGTATGGCACTTCCTTCGTATGCAAAGATCCAGTTGCAGGGCTCAAAGCAGGGAGAACCCGGGTGATTGCCCCTGTCCTCTGTGGTTAGGGAAGAGGAAAATGCACCCATACTTCTCAATTCCTGCCTTTGAGGACAGCGAGGCCCAGAAAAGCAGAGAACTTGCCCCATTCAACAACTGGAACCAGAATCACATTCTACACTTGCTTGATCTGAGGCACCGGTGTCCTTCGCTGGTGCAAGAGGCAGGTGGCTGAGGAAGACTTAACATCTGCATACGGCCTTGATTTTACTAATGGGTCTTTGACTACACATAGAAAGAGCAAATAAATATTCTCACTTAATAGTGAAGAGGGGAGGAAAAGGAACACTTAACTTTATTTGGTAAATAATAGACGTGTGCCAAATTAAATGAAATTTGGGAGAAATGGTTTTTAAGAAAATAGAAGTATAAAAACCATTTCTGAGATTATTCTTTATTTTCTACCTGGATGGGGTATGTCTAAATTATGTTGTCCTTTGGGCTTATGCATAGATTGCATATAAAATGATATATTTTTTGGCATTTAAGTAGTTTAAATTCTTGATCTCATAATACCCATATTCTAGAGATAGAAAAAAATGAGACGGAACTGGGGAAGAATATAGTTCTTGTGGGTTCTGGGCAGGAGGAGAATTTGAAGCCAGGTAGATTCTGTCTGCTTGTTGGTGATCTCAATAGTTCTAGGTTCTATTGAGAATTGTGTTCAAGGCAACACTAGGAACATTTATGGGCTGCAAACTCAGTGGTTGAAGAGCTTCTTTGTGGTGCCATAGGCGGTGGAGTGGAGAGATAGCTTGTTAAGGTACAGAGTGTGTGGAGAATACACATTTGTCTGAAGTCTGCAGCTCTTGGAAGAGGCCTGCCCTGGCCGCAGCCCCTCCCAGATGCCAGTGTCGCCTCTCCACCCCATGCTCAGTCCCCAGAGGTCCTGGCTTCCCCATGCTTGCATCACCTACACGAATACATTCTGAGTGAAATGGCTGGGCTTTCTGCTTGCAGAAAATCAGAAACTTAAGATCCTTAACACTCTTTATGACACAGTCTAATAAACCAGATAGCGATGAGCATCTGGCTGATGAAGCTGCTCTCGGATTATTTGTTTCTAGGTTATTGAGTGTTTCTGTGGCTCATCAGGCACTCTAGGACACAGAAGAGGACTGGAAAAGCAGGGTTGAGGAACCGACTTGGCGGCAAAGTGGGCTCCTTTTGCACACACAATCCTTGCAAGCTTTGGATGAAGTAATGGCGGAGGTTGGGGAAGTTCTGTTGTTGGAAGCAGCCTGAAATGCCTAGATAGCCACAGGAGGATTAAAAAAAAACAACCACAAACTCTTAAGTATCCATGAGTCCTCGAAGGCCTGTAATCCAGTCCCTCACCTTCAGGTTGAAGTCCGTTGAGTTCAGTGCGTTGAGTTCTCCCCAGATAGGATCTGCGCTGTTTCAGCAGCTTCCCGAGGAAGAGCTTCTGTCCTTTCACATGGTGATAGCCCAGACAGGGTCCCGCGAGGTGTTTTTGCAGGAGTGAAAATGGATGTGAGCGGAGCCACTCCTGCTCTTCTTTCTGTCAACACTTGGACACCTCTAGTACTTGGCTTTGCAAGCTCTAGACTTGTGCTCTGCCACCTCAGTCGAATCGTTCAAGATAAAACACATGCACTCTGTTGTCCTGGCCTCAAAGGAGTGATCAGCCTGCTTTGCTAAAAATAAAGGTGGCATTCATACAATGCAGAACAGGCTTCCTACCACGAGCAGGGGCGTACTCAGTGCTGTGAAAATCCAGAGTCAGCTCCCTGGCTGGGACCTGCTCAGCAGCAGTAGGAGCTGAGCTGGGAGGAAGGTGGGAGAGAGAGCAATTTTGGATCATGGTGAACTCAGTAGAGGAGAGAGGCAGGGAACTGGGCTGCCTCAAAGGGGAGGGATCTGGACACCCAGGGAAGCCCATGGGAGGAGAGAGAGTACCAGGGAGCTTTAAGCTCCTGAGGGCCTGTCTGCCTAGTCACTCCCAAGGAAATTGGGAATTCCTAGAGGAAAGACAGAATAAATAGCAATTCTTGTCCTTTTTACCAAAGGTCAGCCTGGCTCATCGTGTGTGTGTGTGTGTGTGTGTGTGTGTGTGTGTGTGTGTGTGTATTTGTTTGTTTTGGTCCTGGGGTTTGAACCCAGGGGCATTCTACCTCTGAGCTACACCCCCAGAGCTATTTTATTTTTTATTTTGAAACAGGGGCTCGCTAGGTTGCTGAGTCTCACTAAGTTGCTGAGGCTGTCCTTGAACCTTCGATCCTCCTGTCTCAGCCTCCCAAGTTCTGGGATTACAGGCATGTGCCTGGCTCTGGCACATCCTGTTGAAACACCCTGGGATGTTATTGTAATTACAGTATTCTGTAAGACACTGTTTCTGGACAGTTGAGAGGCAAGTGTGTTTCAGGTGAGCTGTAGTATCTTGGGTTGATATGTACAAGTTTGAACACCCAGTGATGCCCATCATCGTGACGAGTTCCGGTGACGTGGCTACCAGGAACCTAGCAACCTGATTCCTCTGTACCGTGAGCACTGATACTAGGGTTTGCATGCAGGTGATGGAAGACAGTCAGAAACTCTCTTTGAGTGTTCCCGCATTTCTTCTTCTGCATGTAAGAAGAGAAGAATGGAGCCAAGTTTAATAAAACAAGATGTCAATAAACTCTGCGTTTTTGTGTGTTGGCCAATGTCTGTTTTCAGCTGTGTTTCAGTAAGGCTTCCCGCCCCCTCTTTTTTGGCACAGTGTATTTTATAGAGTTTTAGGTAAAACTAGATTGTGCTATAATGGATCTCCTGGCGAAGAAAATTAACTTCCAAGGATAAAGCAGCCATGCAAATATTATTACAAAATCACTCAGCATACAAAATTGGCATGGCTTTTCTCCACGGTTTGCCACTGCCCACCCTTCACTCCTACCCCGCCCTGGTCACCGTTATGCCCAATGTCATTAGGCTCAAAGAAGAGACAGCTGTCCCTAGAAAATGAGCTCCAAATGTCCTCCTCAGCAGAGGTTCTCATGAGAGAGCAGACACTGAGATGGTGCGAGGAGAGGAAGGTACCGGAAAGGTGTGCGTTAACCCCTCTCTGCACCTTGGACTCCTCTCTGAGAACCTGAGCAGATGCAAGGCTGATTGATTTCCTTATTGGTGACTGCTGTAAAGCAGCCGTCAACAATTTCGGGCACCTGGGAGATGCACGTGGCACCTGAGCCCTCTTTCCACCTTCTGGTCCTTCACCTGCCCAGTTTCCAGAGCGCCATCTTTTTCTTGAGCATCTCTGAAGATGAGCTCTCTTCCCCCATGCTCTTAGGATCCAGCACAATGTCCAGCACCTGGGTGAAAATTAAAATGGTCCAGCGTTCACTATTTAGCAGGCAGTGTTCTAGACACTTTATACATATCAACTCTTCTAACTTTCATAACAACCTGATGAATTAAAATGGTCCAGTGTTCACTATTTAGCAGGCAGTGTTCTAGACACTTTATACATATCAACTCTTCTAACTTTCATAACAACCCGATGAGGGGCAAACTATTACTACTCCTAGCACTGCCATAACGAAGTAGCACAAACTTGGTGGCTTAAAATGATAGCAGTGTATTCTCTCACAGCTCCGGCGGTCAGAAGTCTGAAACCAAGAGGTTGTCAGGGCCGAGCTTCCTCTGAAGTCTCCAGGGGAGAAGCCTTCCTTGTCTCTTACAGCTTCTGGTCACTGTTAACATTCCAGTGGCCGCCTCACTCCATTCTCTGCCTCTGTCTTCACATCACCTCCCCCTCTGCGCCGTCTGTGTCTTCCCTCATGTCCTCAAGGCTCTCCTTTGTGTGTTTCTTCTAAGAACTTTTGTCATTGGATTTGGAGATAACCAGATAATCCAAGATGATCCCATCTCAAAATCTTTAATTTTATCTGCAGTTACAGGTTCACAGTCAAATTAAGAGTAACGTATACAGAGATCTCCTATGTGCCCCCTGCCCCCACACATGCATGGCTTCCCCCTTTATCAACATCCTCCATCAGAGTGGTACATTTGTTACCGCTGATGAGCCTACACAGACGCGTGGTTATCATCCACAGTCAGTACTAGGTTTAGCTCTTGGTGTTGTACACTGTGTTTGGACAAATGTATGACAGAAATCCACTGTTATGGTATCATACAGACTTGTTTCACTGCCATAAAAATCCCCAGTGTTCCACCTATTCATCCTTCTCTCCCCCGTCCCAGAGTGGTCTTTTAAAATAACAGATCAGCCAGACATGGTGGTACACACCTACAACCCAGTACTTGGGAGGCTGAGACAGGAGGATGGCAGGTTTGAGGCCAGCCTCAGCAACTTAGAGAGATCCTGTTTCAAAATAAATTTAAAAAGGGGTGGGGTTAGCCAGGTGTGGTGGTGCACGCTTGTAATCCCAGTACTTGGGATGTTCAGGAGGATCGCAGGTTTGCAGTCAGCCTCAGCTACTTAGGCCCTCTGCAACTTATTGAGACCCTGTTTCCAAATAAAATAAAATTGGGCTGGGGGTGTAGCTTGGTGGTAGTATACCCCTGAGTTCAATCCTCAGTACTACCAAAATAAATAAATAAATAAAATAAAAAGATTAAAAAAGGGGGGGACCAGGATGTAGCTCAGTGGTAGAGCACCCTTGGGTATGTCATCCAGGTACCTTGGCTTGACTTGCCTCTCCTGTTACTTCATCTCTTACTGCTCATTGTCTTCCCTCTGGCAGTTCTAGAACACACAAGTTCCGTTTTGTATCAGGACCCTTCCTTGGGAAGCTTCTTCCCTGAGATCTTTACAGGCATCTCCTCCACAGATCTATGATCTAAAATGGCTGCCTCCTGGGGCTCTATCACATAACTCTTATGATGTTCAAAATAAAGTCTTTGATGTATTTGTTTATTTTCTGTCTCACCTGTTGGAACATAAGCTTCATTAAAGAAAAGACCTAGTTTTGTTCATGTATCTCAAATGTCCACAACTGGTATACAGTAGACACTAAATAAATAACTGTGGAATAAACAGCACGTATATTATTTCAAACTCGGTTCCCAGTTACCCTTATTTTTCAGATAAGGAAACAGTCTCAAACAGGTTAAGTGACTTGCCTGAGGCCACATATCTTTTCAGAGTTGGAGCAAGAATTTGAATCCAGATCTCTGTTTCCTAAGCCCGTGGTCTCAACTACTATTCCACATAGAATCTCTGAGCTTATCTATCGTGAGAAGCAGGAACTGCCCAGGATCGCTAATGTCCCTACAGAATTCTGAACTTTCTGATTCCTTTTCCTGCTTATAAACCCAGGACACAGATTGATAACATAACATACAGAGGAGAAATACAATTATTCAAACCCCACTGTACTATTTCTCAGAAAAGTTAGTCTGGGACTTAAGCTTTGAGAAGCTAAGAAGTTAATTTTGCTTTTTCTCCACTTTGGAGCTTTGAGGCTCAAAACTTTTTCTGATCCTTCTTGAGACTTGATGGTTTAATCCCTTTTCCTTGAATGCTTAACGAAAAGGCAGAGATGGGCAGGTTGAGTCCTTACATGCAAAGGTGGCATTTATTTGCATTCAGAAGAGACTCTGTGGTCTTCCTGGACCTGGTTTTCTTTACGCACGAATACTTTTTTATAGCTTGGTCTTTTCTGCCTCCATATCTCTTCCCAGTTGATAGAGCCCTAGGGTGAAAACATGGACTTCACTTTTAGATTGGTTGATAGCAAGACCCTCTCCACTGGGTCTTGTTGAAACACTGGTCCATTTCTCTGTCACCAGATTTGGGCCAGTCATGGAAGAAACCAATGATGAGTCATTGCCAGGTGTGGAGCTTAGAGGCTGTAGATCGGGGAGAATGAGGTAGCTATTTATTTTCTGTTGGAGCTCTTTTTTTTTTTTTTTGAGATGGGGTCTCACTGTGCTGCCCAGGCTGGTCTCAGACTCCTGGACTCTAGCAATCCTCCTGCCTCCGCCTCCCAACGAGCTGAGACTACAAGTGCATGGCACTGTGCCTGGCTTAGACCTCCTTCTAAAAATAAGGTCCATTTTGAGAATGACATCAGCATCCTGGTAAGTAAACATCAGGCGTCAAACTACTCTTTCAGGCAAATAGTAATTGTCCAAGACCTACAAATGTTGGTTGGGATCTTATTCATAGGAAGGGCAATGGTGGCTCATCGGTGCTTTCGGGTAGGATGTCAGCACTCTGGCCACTTGATCTGTCACGCGCTCCACCTCTCCTGTCATGAGTGAGGTTTGCTATGGTAACCAGAACTTTGCCCGAGGGTTGTGCATGTAGAGTGTCACTCATTGGTAGTACCTTTTATTTTTAGCATAAACCAAAGAGGAGCGGCTCATTGTTCCTGCTAACAGGCAGGTGGGTAGTCATAACGGGGCTTGGGATGAGTTTTATGTGCTGTTCTCATGTGGAATATCACCACCCACCACAGTTCTCATTTGTTGAATCAAGGTGTGCTTCTGGAATCCCATTGGTTAAAATTCTTGCTGGAACCTGCACACCAGGATAGTTGGACTTACTATTTTTTAATAACTCTTTTCCAAGTGCGATTCCCATCTTCATCTTGACAAGCACATAAGCTTTGCCAACAATGGTGGTCCTGCAGATAGGAAGTGGATAGCATCCCATAAAGCCCTGGACAGCTGTGAACGCTCATCAGACATTTGAAGGAGGTAGTATATCCCTTCTCAACACGATGCTCAGTTCTCTCCTAGAGCTTCTCCTTTGTCCTCAGTGCCCTCAAACTATTTTTTTCTTTTTCATTCAACTAATATTTATGTAGCATATGCCACATAGAGAAATGATATATGTACTTCCAGCTGTATGCATGGGGAATAAAAATAAATAAAATTCAGATTCCCTTGAAGTATCATTCATATAAATTTAACTGTCCTCTGGGCCAGGGGGAAGAAAACTGGGGAAAGCATTGCTTCAAGAACACAGTGAGCCTCCTGAACCTCACTTTTGTTGGGGACTTGGATCTGGCTAAGGTCACCGTTGGCATGTTTGAGGATACACAGCAAGGGGTGGGTGATTCTGGAGCTATGTCGCGTTGTGTTCTATCACCTATGGGTTTGGATGAGAATGTGAACTGTAGTCTAAAGGGAAATTGGAGTCACATCATGACACTATCAGCTGAGGGTCAGAAACAGTAGACTGGAAGGTTCTTTCATGCAGACCATATCCTCTGTGATACTGTGACTCAAACACCCAGTGCAGTACTGAACCATAGTTGACCTTCCACAAAGGGTTTTTTTTCCCCCCAATACTGGGGGATTGAACCCAGAGGCATTCTACCTCTGAGTTACACCCCCCCCCAACAGGGTCTCTATAGGTTGTTGAGGCTGGCCTGGAACCTGCGATCCTCCTGTCTCAGCCTCCCAAGTACTGGGATTATAGGCATGTGTCACCACACCCAGCTATGAAAATTATTTATTGATTGATTGATTGATTGATTGTGGTACTGAGGATTGAACCCAGGGGCATTCTACCTCCAAGCTACACTCCAGCCCTATTTTATTTTTATTTTGAAACAGGGTCTCACTAGGTTGATGAGTCTCACTACTTGCTGAGGCTGTCCTCGAACCTGTGGTCCTCCTATCTCAGCCTCCCAAGTACTGGGATTACAAGTGTGTGCCACCACACCCGGCTGAAAGTTTTTTTTTAATGAATGAAATTAGTATCTGACTCACACATCAGGGTAGGAGAGAAGAACCTGGACTCTACTTCCGGTCATATATAACAGCTGATCCATGAAAATCCCCATAGTCTGAAATGGTCCAGACCTTTGGAACATGTAATCTAATGAGGGAGACAGGCAATCTGAAGCTGTTCTAGTTAGGGCTTAGGATCTATGGGAAGAGGAATCATCTGATAAGAGCATCTGAAGGGTTACCCTTCCATCAACAATTATCTTCCTGAATGGAAAGATTTTGGCTCTACCCACTGATTGTTTCTGATGATTTTGTGAGCTCCTTAGAGAACGTCATGCTCATGCCGCGCTGTTCACTCATTTAGTAAATCAAATATTTTTCTGAGACTTCATATGTGTTGGAGTCTCATATTCTAGTAAGGAAGACAAACATTCAGCATGTGTTTTAAGCTGAGTCCAGAAGAACGTGGCCCCCTAGAGAAGTTCTCTGCTCCTCTGCATTACAGGCAGCTCTTATCAAGGTCCCTAATGATGTCCACATGTGCTAAATCCAAGGATCATTTTGGAGCCTTTGACTTGGTCCCTCAAAGCATCTGACATTCACAGTTCATCCCCCACCCCCCACCCCTAATATCCCTGAAATGCTCCTTGGCCCTAGGGTAGCCGATCCCCAGGGGTTCCTCCTGTGCGCCAGTGCCAGCCAGCATTCCTTTTTGTTTTCTTGGCTGCCAGCTCTTCTCTCTGACCCCCGCAGGGCCCAGGACTCAGTACTTGGACTTGTCTCTTTTTTTCCCTGTGATTTCTATCTGTGATGTCAGTTGTTCTCTTGACTTTAAATATCATCCAGAAGCCAAGAACGCCCACCAATCTACCTCCATCTCGTACTGCTTGCACATATAATTGCCTACTTGGCATCCCTGATGAATGCCTAATAGTTATATCTCAAACTTCAGCATCCAGAGGCGAGGTCCTGACTCCCACCCTGGCCTTTCCAGATGCTTCGTCTCTGCTTAGTCCTTTAAAAAAAAAAACTAGAATCCAACCATTGCTCCTCACCTCTACCCTCATCCAAGCTACCCTTTCAATTGGACTGTTTCAGGAGTCTCCTGCTACTGTCTCCTTTCCCCTCATAGTTTATCCTGAATAGAGCAGCCAGAATGGTTCTAGTAAAATAGAAGTCAAGCCGGGTGTGGTGGCGCACGATTGTAATCCCAGTACTTGGGAGGCTGAGACCAGAGGATCCGGGTTCGTGGCCAGCCTCAGCTACTTAGCAAGGCCATCCACAACTTAGTGAGACCCTGTTTCAAAATAAAGAATAAAAAATAGGGCTGGGGGTGTAGCCCGGAGGAAGAATGCTCCTGGGTTCAATCCCCGGTACTGCCAAAAAAAAAAAAAGTAATTTCATGTCAATTCTCTGCTCAGACCTTTCTAGCAGCATCCCATATCACTAAGAGCCAAAGCCAAACTCATTCCGGAGCCCACAAGGCCTTGTAGGGCTGTCTCCTTCCCTCTCTGACTTTGTCATGGAGGACTTCCCGAAGAGGGGACCCTTGACTCAGGACAAGTGGCCCCTTGGCATACACGACAGAAAAGAATTTCAACAAGCAATATTCAGAGACGTAGACAGATTTATTTAGGAAAGTGGATACACATTGAAAGGAGAATGTGGGCTATCTCAAGAGAGAGACGTCTTTTAAGGTAAAATAAGAATGCGGCCATCTTGAGAGAGAGCTTTTGGGGTAAAGCAGGGAATGCATAGTCAAGGGAGAAGGCAGGCCATCACCAGAGGGAGAGACAGCAACCCCTTGGCCTGGGGTGTTTGTGTTTACAGAGGGACAGTAGCTAGGGGTTGGACTGGAGGAATCTGGGCAGAGTTACACAAGTTGTGCCGGGTTTTTTGAACACATTATCCTAATGTTACTTTTGCAGGCAAGGGCTTGGATTAAGGGCACCTTCTAGGGACAGAGGCTGGGTTGCTCAAGAGTTGCTTGTTTCATATTGCAAAGGTCTGTGGGCCTTTCCAGCATCCCAGCAGTTCACTAAGACTCAGTCTTTTTTTTTTTTGCAGTACTGGGGATTGAACCCAGGGGTATTCTCCTCTGAGCTGCCCTATATTTTTATTCTTTATTTTGAAACAGGGTCTCACGAAGTTGTGGAGGGCCTCACTAAGTAGCTGAGGCTGGCCATGAACCCGGATCCTCCTGTCTCAGCCTCCCAAGTACTGGGATTACAAGCGTGCGCCACCACGCCCGGCTGAGACTCAGTCTTTTGAGACTCACGATATCATTCTCTTTCTGTACCCCCGATTTCCTATCTCAGCTTCACCTCTAGTACTCTCCCTCTCAGCTCTGGCTTCTCTGGCATGCTTCTCAGGGCCGTCACACCCGCGGTTCTGCAGCCCGGAACGTTCTTCCTTCGCGTGACTGAGTTCTTCCTTCAGGTCTTGATTCAGATGTCCCCTCTGAAATCTTTTGTGCCACCTTATGCCTGAGATTGCATAGCTCCCTTCTCAGCTTTATGTTTTCAGTCTTTTGATATACCATATATTTGACTTATTTAATTTACTTTTCTGCTTGCTTCTGATTATAATGTAAAACTGATGAGGGCATGGGGGGTTCTGTTTGGTTCATTGTTGTATCACCAACATTTAGAACAATGCTTGGCTTATAGTAAGCATTCAGAAAATATTTGCGAGAGAATGAATTAGAGTCATTAGTATTTTTAATTTAAATACACATATTCCCGGGATTGTGACTGAATTGGTGTGAGTACGGTGCAAGCACTGGTATTTTTTGAAGGCTCCCCAACTGATTCTGATGTGAAGCTGGAGTTGTGAACCACAGCTTGGGAATCTGAGCTCTGTGTTATTGTTCTCCTTTTGGGAATTTTACCTCTGTGACATATGTTGCTGCATTCTTAGAAAACCCATTAGTTTGAAAACTTAAATTGCAGTGAAGGGTTTTAATGGGATGTGTGCTGCGTATGATAGCATATTAGGGTTTTAATTGGAGAATCTCGTTAGAGTGAACATAGTGGACATTTATCTCTGTATGACCTTGGCTGAACTTTGATGGGGAGAACAAATGTGTATTTATGTTAATTTCCCAGTTGACCGTCAGACTTTTGTCTTCATATTCAAAAAGTGAGAGAGGATTTGCATCTGGCTACTTATAAACTTCATTTGCCTAAATGGGCTATACACATTTATTCCACCCCCTGTCATGTGTCCCTGTCCACTGTCTACATTCTGTGCCTCCACTGAGGCCGAGGTGAAGTGTCATCCCCTTCTAGAAGTCTAACCTGCCCTCCCTGCAGCCTCTTCCAGAACACCTGGTCCATTCACTTGGCATCTAGCCCATATTGCTTTGTTTGGTGAACACTTTGTGAAGGTGTCTTTTTAATTAGCTTATTATTATTATTATTATTATTATTATTATTTTGCCCCTTCTCAGACTAGACTGTAGTCTCTCTGAGGGCACTGGGCCATCCTTTTCACCTCTGTGTGTTCCCAGCTGCAAGCAGTAAACAGATGTTGACGGATTAGTTAAACCTTAGTTAAACCATTCTTGTTTAATGTATTGGCAGCATCGTCTAGGGAGTGTTGCCTAGGGGAAAGGATGTTACGTTCGTCATAATTAAGGATTAGACTCTTCATAAACACCCTGGCGTTTTTTTACTCTGGTTTATCGTTGATCTCTGTCATTCTCATTTTATTTTTTTTTAAAGCAACTGAATACATACTTTGTTAGATTTAAGACCCCAAGTTTTCGATGCTCTGTTGGGAAATGATGTACTCAAGAAAGTTCAGATACAATCACATTTGGCTTTACTTTCAAAATCAGGTTCAAAGAAATAAAATTTAAATGGTCTTTTAGGACTGCTGAAAGGAAGCTCCAAGACAGGGCAACGAGGCCACTTTCTAGGGCCTCTCTCTATTTGAGGTAGTGGCTTGTCTATTATAGTGTCATTGTCAAGTTAACATTCTTCATTTCAGCAGCTTGGGAGATCAGGTAACCTGATACATGGGAGCCCAGGAAGGTTTAGAAACTAAGTTCTTAACACCTTTGTGGCCTTTTGAAGCCCTTGGCTTAGAGGAAAGTGATGTCATGGTGAGACAGGAAATGTTATAAAGCTGTAAAATGTCATAAACCGATTTCCATCTGGTCGTAGGTGTATAAGACACAGCAAAGAAAAGAGCATTGTGTTTTCATACAACGGGGTAAGGTTACCAGACCAGTGTAGCACGGGAAGGCCGTTGACAGAGCGAGTCTGGACTTTTCAGCAAGGTGTTTGGATGGTCCTTTGTGACATCTTTGTAGGGAAGATGGAGAAATGTGGACCAGACAGCAGCAGCAGCAGCACAGGGGGGATTTGCAGGCCACCAGCCTCTTGCCTGTCCATACAAAGGGGCTGATGGATGGGCGTCCATCCGGAGAGAGTGTTCCAGGGAGCTAGAGGCAGGCCCACTTCTGCCATTAGCTTTATCCTGTTCCGGTTCAGCGTTTTCACCAACAACCTGAATAAAGACGTGGGTGACATGTTTATCCCATTTGCTCATGACCCAGATCTGGGAAGCACGGTGACCTCATTTCACAGCAGAATCAGAATCCGACTAGACTACAGGATAGGCCAAGTCTTGCAAAAGTCAGCCAAGGGGCTCAAGTGGAGATCCTGCGCTTACGTCTGAAAAAGCCAACCGCACTTATTATGGGATGGCCAGGAGCCTGTTTTAACAGCAGCCTTTGTGGAAAAGATTCAGGCAGATCATTAGACTAGGTAATCAGTGTGCGTCAGCACTGGGATACAACTCTTGAACAAAGTAACTCCCAGGTGTGAGGGGCCCAGAAACCCAGCGTCGAGCTCTGCACCAGTCCTGCGTATCTACACTGCGGTGTGCTGCTCTGGGCAACGTGTGGCCCAGTCACCTTCCCCAGTGTCTAGCCTAACTCTTCCCTTCCTTTAACTCCTGCCTATGACCTTCTGCCTCCCTCTCAGCAAGGGACCGAAGGTGGTTTTCACAGACACAAAGGCAGCTGAAGCTCCCCCAGCCTGCCCCTCACTATAGACTATTTCCACAGCCAGCCTGTGCTCTTTCCTTCCTGCCTCTGAGAAACTACCCCCCCTTTCATCTCAGGTGCGCCCCCGTCCTCAGAAGACTGTCTTCTCTCACTTCTCTCCCATCGTGCTTGGTCAGGGTCCTCGCTCCCCTCTGTCTTTAACCTCCCCATGTCTGTAAGTGTTTCCTCCACCGTATTCAAACCTCCCCACTATTGAATGAAAACCCCTTTGCCCTAAATCCTTAACAACCATGTGACTTGACAAATGGTCCCTCGTGGCTGTTTTCCTTTCTTTAATCTCATCAGTTCCTCAATGGACTGTAGTCTGATCTCCCCCACCCCCCCGTGCCCTTGCTGTGTCCACCTGTGGCCCCAACGTCCAACCCGTTGGGAGTTGTTCAACGCTAACTTCAGTTGTCTTGTGTCACCAGGTCCCTTCGTAAGAGACACCACTCTCCTGGCTCCTCTGACGCCACTTCTCTTCTGGTTCTCCTCCTCCCTTCCTTAGCTATCAGTCGTCTCTGAGCTTCTCTCCATCCAGTCCTTCAATTAATTTTCCCAACACCTTTTATAACCCCTCTATTATTTTTATTGGGTTTTATATTTTGCCTCTTAACTGTGGATATTCTCGTCTCCCCCCTGGGCAATTTGAGCTATGTCTTCAATTTCAGCCACACCTGTGTACTGATCTCCCTTGGATCTGTACCTCCAGTCTCAACCTCCTCCTGGGCTCTGGACTCACATGCCCAGGGTATCTTTCGCCATCTCCATCTGTGCGACGTGGCTACTCCAAAGCAACATGCCCTGAACCAAGCTTATCACTTTCCCCCTAGGAACCTGTTCCTCCCCCTCTTTCCCTTGATTGGCTAATAGCACCCCCTCTCAACAAGCTGTCCTCCAGATGAGAAATCTGGATTCATCCCTCGCCTCTCTATGGTTCCCCATACTTGCATGTGAGATTTGCAACTACAGTCCATTGCATGACCATATAAATCAAGTATTTCAATGACTTTCTTATACAAGGCCACCAAGACTTATTTCTGGTCCAAAAGACAGAACAAGGGCTAAAGCATTGACGTTAAGGGCAAAGAGAAGCAGTCCCACATTGGGAAAAATTTTTCTACCCATCATGCCTGCCTCAAAATGACATGGATTGCATTAAGAGGTTGTGAGCTTCCTTTTACTGTAGGCATCAGGCAAGGGCTGGAGGACTGTGTTACAAGTTTGGGCTGGATGACTTGTAATGCCTCGACCAACCTGAGATTTTGCAGCTAATAAGTCCCTACATCATTTCATTTACGATTCCTAATAGTTTATTAGCTTCATTTATGGATGAGGAACCAGGAGCTTGGAGAGTCAAGTAATTTTCCTAAGGAGATCCAGCTGGGTAATCAGACTTCATGGGGGACCTGGTATCCCCAAAGCCCACTGTTTTTAGTAAGTCACTGCCTTCCATTTGGCATTAGGGATAAACTTCAGTTCAATAGAATGTAATCAGCTGTATATCCTCATTGGTACAATCAAACCTGTGAGGATAATAGAAAGGAGAATTCTTTGATTCAGAACTTAAATTCAGAGCCCAAGTTCCCTTAAATATGCACCTGTATTATTGGCATGTTACCCTGCTCCTGCATTTCTACAAATGCCAAATGCAATTTTCTTTATAGCCCAGCACCTCCAGTTTCCAGGGTCTTGGAAAGAAACAAACGAGAAAGGGTTAACTATTCCCTTCATTTAGAACAGCTTTTAATTAAATGCAGGTCCCAGCTTCAGATGTTTCCTGGCTGCCTAGAATAGCAGCCTGTTTTGTGATGGATACTGAGGGGGTCCATCCTGGGTTTTCCTTTACAAACTGAAAAGAAAGGGAGATGCCATATACTGGGGGGGGGGGGATACTTGAAACATAGAAAGAATATATATGCAAATATTGACCTCATTTTAATTTTTTACCTCTAATACATTGTCCTAGTAGGAACCAGAGGTCTGATTAAAGCAGCAGATAAGCATCCTCATGGGAGGCAGTCCAGTTAGGACAGTAGCTGGCAGGGAAAGGAGAGCGAGGGACAGGCGCGTCAAGAGCTGAGCTCCAAGCGGTGGAGACCCGACCTGCAGATAATCTGCAACTGGTTATTTTTATAGTGTTCTTTAGCTGTCATTCTCAGAACCCTAAGGAGTGCTTATCCTCTTACACGCTGAGGGACGCAATTGCCTTCTCTATCTCTCACCTGATCCTAACCTTATCATTGGAATACTCAGAGAGCTTGCTCAGCCTGTGTGCTTGAGTAATTAAAACCCAGCAGTAATTCCCACACCTAAGGATAGCTGGAAATAACCAGCTCCTCCATTCGTCCTTTTTCCAGAGACATCTGGGGGCAAAGATGTTCATGTTGAAACTGTACAAGGTGTACAGGAGGAGAAGGAGCAGGAGGAGCAGGAGGAGGTGGAGGAGCAGGAGCAGGAGGAGTAGGAGCAGGAGGAGGAGGAGGAGGAGAAGGAAGAGGAAGAATGGAGAAAAGACTCCAGTGGAACAGCAGCCAATACTGCGTTCTAGTCCAGACACCTGCTGTCTGTAGCCTTGGGACTCCAGGCCAGGTTGCTAGCCTTACAAGGTCCTGGTTTGCTCACACTTCAAAGGAAGCAATGGCAATTTACAATCCCTCAAGTCTCTTTTAGCTCTAAAAGAAGAAAATGTCCTAACCTACAGTTGGAGCTCCATAATCCACATATTGCCTCAGTCCTTTTGGGCTGCTATTACAAAAATACCATAGACCGTGTGACTTGTAAACTACAGAAATGGATTTCTCACTGCTCTGGAGGCTGGAAGTCCAAGAGCAAGGCGCCAGCAGATTCCGAGTCTGGGGAGGGCTGGGCTCCAGGTCCTAGACGTGACTTTTTGCTGGGTCCTCGCATGGTGGAGGGACAGGGAAGCTCTCTGGGGCCTCTTTCATAAAAGCACTAATCCTGGTCATGAGAGCCCCACCCTCATGACCTAGTCACCTCCCCACAGGCCCCACTTCTGCTGTCTTGGGGGATGGAGTTCAGCATAAGGGTTTGGGGGTGGGGACAGATATTTAGATTATAGCACTGCCTGCGACCCCAGAACAGCCATCCCTTTCCTCCTGTCACTGCTAAAGACCCACTCATGAGACAGTGATGTGGACCTCTCTTTCTGTCCTGGATGAATAAATTCCTCTAAATTAAGCTACTCATAAAAAATACCCTGTTTCTGTTAGGAATAAGTTCCATGAATATTAAAAGACTTGAAAGGCATACAAAATTCAGCTTCCCTTCCACTGACAATGATTTCTTCTTTAGACTTGAGAAATCATCTAATCTAATGTCATATTTTATAAGTGAACACATCTAGGCCCAGAGAGGTGAGGCAGCTTCCCAAGGGTCACACAGTAAAGACTCTCCCATAGGACTTCTTTCCCAAGATACAGGTACTTGGCATTCAGTGTTTAAAAGAAAAATATAGTTTAATTTCTAAGAGAGCTATTTTTAAACGGGAGGCTGTTTCACCTTGGAATTTTTTTTTTAAGAAAAAAAAATAAACAAGTGCACTCGATTTGTCCTTTTAAGCCAATTTAAGAAGTGTGCCTCCTCTGTTCTGTTGAAATTGGCAGGCCGACATCTTGTAGACAGACTGTTCTGGTCTACTTGGTTAGTTGTTATCCCAAATGCAAATCTGACTCACGGGTGAGATCATGAGAAATCTGGGCTATTTTTCTTGATGACTTTTTCTTTCCTCTTCCAATTTTCTTTTGCGGTGTTTGGCTCTGTATGATATCCATGCTGGGCAACAGAACCTTGAAAGGGTTGTCCTAGGATGGTCTCCGCTGTCTGATGAATCACAAGACAGAGCAGGTATATCATGACTTTGGTGCAGAAACTTAGAGGTGTGTGTGTGTGTGTGTGTGTGTGAGTGTGTGTGTGTGTGTGTGAGAGAGAGAGAGAGAGAGAGAGAGAGAGAGATGGCCTCTGGCAAAGTCAGGGGATTTCTGTTTATTGGGATCTGAGCTCTCCTTTTTTTTTTGGTACTGAGAATTGAACCCAGGGGCATTGTACCTTTAAGCTACACCTCTAGCCCTTTATATCTTTTATTTTGTTTTATTTTTATTTTATTTTATTTTTATTTTTTATTTTTTGCAGTACCGGGGATTGAATGCAGGGGCATTCTACCTCTGGGCTACATCCCCAGCCCTATTTTTTTTTATTCTTTATTTTGAAACAGGGTCTTGCTAAGTTGCTGAGGCTGTCCTCGAACCTGCAATCCCCCTATCTCAGCCTCCTGAGTTCTGGAATTACAGGCATACACCACCATGCCCGGTGTGAGCCCTCCTTTTAACAACATGGACTATTCTCTTTCAATAAATGTTTATTTAATATCTACCTTTTGCTAGGTGTTGATGATATAATGGGGACTCCTGTCATCTAGAGGGGGTTACCTACAACTAAATAAGTAATCATTACCTAGTCTGTGTATTAAGGCCAGTGATAGCTGCAGTGAGCATTGGACCTCCAAGTTTTAGTGGAGGTTTTTGTTAATCTAACGTAACGAAAAATATTTCTCTGTCACGTAACAGCCTGGTGCAGGAGTTCTTGGTCAACAGGTGTCTCTCCTCCACATGGTGACTCAGGGATGCAGGTTCTTTCCATCTTGTCACCACAATTTCCAAATTGTCACCACAATTTCCTAGGGCTACACGTACTCTGCCTCCAGCTGGTGGGAGGGAAGAGATGGGGGAGAAGGCATGTCTACTCTTGGAGTGCCTTGGCTGGAAGTGGTACACAGCGCTGCGGGTCATGTGTCCTGTCATCGGTGAAACCTAATCACACAGCCCTGGTCAGACGCAAAGGGGCTAGGAAATGTGGCCCATGAAGAGTTTATGCTCTATGGAAGCGGAATCTCTGGAACATGGGGCTATATGGATCTTGGTGTTTGGCCACTGGTTCTGCTATTGTACCTTCCTGGAGGGATGCTGCACAGGTATATTAGAGGGGTGCCTACCCTGCATTGAGGGGGTCGTCACTTGTTCCTTCATTCCCATCTCTTCCTGAGCCTGATTTTATCTCTCCAAATGTGTGTGTGTGTGTGTGTGTGTGTGTGTGTGTGTGTGTTTCACACCACTGCACATGCTCTTCTCTCTTTCTGAACTTTTCTCCCACTCCGCTTTCCCTCCCCCTGGCTGACTCAGCATTCCCCAAGGGACACGGGTGGGAGGCATTTTCCCCCCGGAGGCCTCTCCTGGACCCACAAACCCAGGTTGCAGGTGTGTGTTCTATGAAGGTGAAGCAAAGAGATTTTTATTTATTGGGGTTGAGATCCCACAGGAAGGCACTTCTGTTCATCGAACGGAAGTTTTACATGGTGTGCACTTCAGCATTTTAAGAGAAGAAAGAGGCAGGGAAGCCATGAGAATGTGGGGGAGGGAAGAGGGGACTTTACACTTGTGGGCTGGGGGCGGGGAGTGCCACCTCCCTTTAGGAGGTGGAGAGGCAGCCTGGGGCTCAGGCTGCTTCAGGTCCGGAGCCTGCACTTGTAGCAGTAGGTCTCATGGCTTATTATTAAGGGTGCATATGGAGCGAACAAATGAGACAAATTCCCTCACATTGGCTGGGAATGGAACACCCAAATGGGACAGAGGCGCTCCTTGGGGACAGAGGCGCTCCTTGGGGACAGAGGCGCTCCTTGGGGACTGCGTCCTCTTGACCCAGGGAAGTGAAGGAGAGGGCTGCCCAGCCAGCCTCTGACCTGAGCTGAAGGTGGAGGGCAGAGCGCAGAATCCTCCAGGTCCGGAGCAAACATGGAACGCATCTTCCTCCCAGCCGACCCAGGAGCTTATAAAGGAGCATTGGGTTTTAATTTAGGATATAAGAAATGAGCATGCTGAACTTATCTCTTTATTGAAAAAATATTTTCTTACTAATTATTTTTAATGATCTCCAGAAAGAGTGCCTTTTGTGATTATTTTGACAAGTTCATACATGCAAGGGGCCTGCTGATCCTGCATTTATGAGGTGATGGCTGATTTTACTATTTAAGCTACACCATTAGAGTTGCCTAAAAATAGGCCAGGGAACTGGGTGCTTGGAAAAAGCCTGGCAGGATGGATTAGGAGGAAGACCATGCTAATCCTACTGGCTCTGCACAGAATGCTGCCATCTCAGTCTTCTTCCCTCCTCCAGTCTGAAGGCTTGGTTTTCTGATGTGCAGGCTGGGCCGTTATCCCAGGAGAGACTCATTTAGCTGTGAGAGTGAACATAGATGCACACCGAAGGTGAGGTACCCAAGGGCCTGGGGTAGGTCTCTAAGGTTGGCAGAGCCCTGCTCTGTTAGCAGCTGTTGGGAACTCTGCCTCTCAGCTGCCCAGCTGTTTCTCATGATTTCCCAGCCCAAACCCAGACATTCATTCATTCACCAAATGTTGAGACAGTGCCTGCTGCATACCTGGCACCCTTCTGGGTGCTAGGACTTCAGGGGTGAGCAAGACACTCAGAACCCCTGGCCCACATGACACTCATATCCCAGGAGGGGGACAACAAACAAGTCAACAAATGCATACACATTGTACCTTCAGGGGGAGCTGAGCGCTCCTGAAGGAAAATGAAGCCGGGGAAGGGTTGTGGAGCCGTGGAGGGGACTGTGCAGGGAGTATGGGTAGGAAAAGCTGCACGGAGAAAGCGACATTTGAGCAGAGACCTGGACGATGAGAAGGAGCCAGGCACCAACGCGAGGGAAGGGGGAGCTGCAAGTGCAAGGACCCTGAGGGGGGACACCAGCAGGGCTAGGTATGCCTTCACATGAAGGCAGCAGTCCTCAGTCCTCCCCATCACTGCAGCAGTCCTCCTCGTCTCTGAAGGAGTCCTCCCTGTCACTCTAGCACTCCTCCTCGCCTCTGAAGGAGTCCTCCCTGTCACTACAGCTCTCCTCCCCTTTATAGTGTCAGTCCTCCCTGCCACTGCAGGAGTCCTCTCTGTCACTCTAACAGTCCTCCTGTCACGGCAGGAGTTTTCCCCTTCATAGCGGCAACCCTCCATTCTACCGAAGGAATTCTCCCCACCATTGCAGAAGTCCTCCCTATCATTCTAGCAGTCCTTCCTGTCACTGCAGGAATACTCCGCTTCATAACAGCAGCCCTCCCTGCAATTGCAAAAGCCCTCCCTGTCACTGTAGAAGTCCTCCCTGCCACTGCAGGAGTCCTTCCTGTCACTGCAGGAGTCCTCCCCATCACTGCAGCAGTCCTCCCCATCATCACTGCAGCAGTCCTCCTTGTCATTGTAGGTGTCCTCCCCATCACCACAGCAGTCCTGCAGTTCATCCCTGAAGAGCCAGAGCCAGTGATGGTCTCCCTGGCCCCAGATGACCAGAAGGCAAGAGGCGGGGAGAAACACCGCGGCCCCTGCTCCAGGAGGTGCAAGCGAGTGTGCACACAGCGGAGCTCCCTGACAAACTGACTTTTTTCTTTACCATAGTCTAAAACAGACAGCTCAGGGGTCTGGTGTCCAGTCTATGCAGGGATTTGCTTTTTGTTATAAAGGAAGGAATTGAGGAACACAACCAACCTTGTGACCCCCACAAGGTTGAGAAATAGAGAAAACTATTTGGAAGTTGCTAGAACATCATCAAACCGCTCCTCTCTGTTCCTCTGAACACAGAGCTGTGCCCCCGCCAGGCAAGCGCTCTGGCCTGCAAGGGCGTTCTGACTTTCAGCAGAGAACCCTGGTCTCACTTCCCATTAGAGAGCAACCTTGACCACGGCCTGGAAACAGCCTCCATCTCTCTAGTTAACAGCAGCTCTGTCACTAATAAATCCTGTGAAATTTTCTGCCTTTGTTGGGGTTTTATGACATATTTGCATGTCAGGATCATTTGGGCTTTGGAGTTTGGGTCTCCTGCTGTTTCTAATGTCATAAACGGATAGCGATAACCCGGGAGGGGATTATGTTCTGGGCTTCTGAGTAGATGAGCTTTAAAAACATCAATCTTATTTGCAGGCAAATGTGGCTAATGATAGACCAGGGAAAACAAAATAATTCTAATTCTGCTTGGTTGTTTCCAAAGGGCCTGCTTTCTAATGAAGTGCAGTAGAGAATGAAGGACGAGGGGAAAAGGTAGAAATAGGTAGGAGTTCCTTCTTATTATTTGGTTGTTGCTGCTGCTGTTTTAATAAAAAGTAAAACAGACCAACCCAGGCAAGGGAGCGGCGTTGACCCACCCCACATGGGGCCGGAGCTGGACCACAGGCCTGAACCGGCTGGTGGGTCATTGAGTGAAATAGCGCTCCACCACAGGGGCTCTCCACCAGTGCTGATTTTGCCTCTGGGACTTTTTGGCAATGCCTGGAGACATTTGGTCCTGGGTGTGCTGGGGACATCTAGTGAGTAGAGGCCAGGGACACTGCTTAACATCCGACAGTGCAAAGAATAGTCCCCCTCAACAAAAAATGATCCAGCCCCCGATGCCAGCCGTGGGGAGGTTGAACAGCTGCCCTCCTATGGTGCCCTGTTCTGACCTCCAGCGTGGGTTGGCCCTGCCTCCTTGCCAAGGAGTTGTTTTATCTCCCAGTGAAGGCCTTGATGGGCCCTAGAGATGCTCTAACATTAATGTAAGTTTTACAGGCAGGACTTAAGATAGACCATGTGACTTTCCTAAGTTCACACAGCTTTTTAGTAACAGGAGTGGGGTCAATGAACGGGAAAAAATTTGCAAGAGCTTCCGCAAGAGAGGGTGTTTGTAGGCTCTCTAGATTCTGCTTTTGGATTTTTACTTCATTCATACAGGAACTATTTGTTGAGTGTCTGTTATGTAGCTGGCACCTCTGCTCCTGTCCATCACCTGGATAAATATAAAGACTGCTTAAAATGGACAATGAAATAATAATAGTAACAACAACAGTGAGAGCATTTATTGGAAGTTTATTCTGGGCCAGGACCATGCTGAATCTTTTCTCTCGTGAAATCCTCCCTACCACCCTGCAACAGGTACAGTTATTATTCCATTTCACAGGTGACAAAACTGAAGCTCGAGGAGATCAGGAGGCAGCAGGGCTAGGAATTCAAATCTTGTTCCACTGGATTCCAGAGTCAGAGCTCCTAACCGCTGAACTCTCCTCTTCTACATGATGATTAGAAATCAAATTGTTGTCTGTAGGTAGGAGACTGTGTTTAGTGTGTTTTGACCAAAACTCAAAGGAGAAGAGATGTAGATACATTCTTCTGGCTTCCATCACCCCAGCCACCAGTGGGGTTTGTGCTGGTTTTTTGATTGTTGTTCTTTTTGGATTTTCAAAGAATATTAGGACTTTTATTTCACTTCCATAAGTACTTATTTTTTGTGAGCATCTGCTGTGCCAGGGAGGTGGCTAAACATTGGGGATTCAGCAATGAGAAAAATACTTGTTTAGTTTGATTCCCCCTCAGAAGCAGACCCTGGGTAAATATTTGGTGCAGAAATTATGTCAAGGAATGGGAAGGTGAGAGAGGAAGGGAGGGAGCTGATAAAGCTGATGAAGTGCTCACGAGATAACTGTAAGCCAGCTAGGGCTCTCTAAGAGACAGTGGAATGGACCTCAGCTTGGGAGGCTAAGACAAGTTTGAGGATCACAGGTTTGAGGCCAGCCTCAGCAATTTAGCAAGGCCATCAGCAACTTAGTGAGACCCTGTTTCAAACTAAAAATTAAATAAATAAAATAGGGCTGGGTGTGTAGCTCAGAGGTCGAATGCCCCTGGGTTCAATCCCCATCACACACACACACACACACACACACACACACGCACACTGAATTGCCCCACCAAGATGCATGGACACCAGGTTATCTGTCCACAGACTCCCACCCTCACTCCTTCACTGTGTGCACTTTGCTCTGGGGGCATTCACTCCCTGGCACCTCCCCAGGCCACAGAACAGCCCTGGGCAGAGAGAGAAGAACCAGAGGAAGCTTGGTGTTTCAGGTAGCATTCTCACTGCTGCGATCCAACACGTGACGCGTGCAACACTTAGAGGAATAGAGTTGTCCTTTATTTTTTTTTTTGTACTGGGGATTTAAAAAAATTTTTAAATCCTATTTTTAAAATTTTTATTTAGAAGCAGGGTCTCACTAGGTTGATGAGAGTCTCACTACTTGCTGAGTTTGTCCTCGAACATGTGATCCTCCTGTCTCAGCCTCCCAAGTACTGGGATTACAAGTGTGTACCACCACGCCCAGCTTGGAATAGAGGTTTATTTGCTTGTGGGTCTGGAGATTTCGGTCCATATCTGTAGTCCATTTATGCTGGCTGCCAAGCAGAAGCCAGGGCTGCAGGTCCTTGGGGCATGATGGTGGGAAGCAGAGACAAGAAGGAGAAAGAGCGAGGGACATATAGCCACACCCTCAGGGACCCTCCTTGAGCATGGCTGCCTCTGGAGCATGAGGTCAAGGGATGTTTTACTTTCAAACCATAATGCTTGGGAACTGCCCTTAGGTGGTCTCCAGGGAGGGTGGCTAGGACCACCACCTCTGCCACGATCCAACTCCTGCCTTTGAGGAACTCAGCACTGTGGGGCAGGAGAACTAACGGAACTCACAGCACAGTGGGACGGTGGGAAGATGAGCACAGGGATGGAGAACAACAAGAAGATGACGACTCCATCGGGGACATTAAGATGGCTTTCTACAGGAGGTGACATCGGAGGACTAAGAACAGATGAGAAACAGACCCTTATTGTTGACATCTTCCTTACTCCCATCGCCAGGACATAGTATATAGCATGCTTTTGTTGTCTGAGTGCATTTAACTCTTTTCCTGTGTGTTATCATGCCAGGAAACTCTTATGGTCAGCATCATGTTCTGGTTAGATAGAGAATGTTCCCTGAAGAGCTCATTTATTGGTGTTCGGAGTTGATATCATTGAGCCATGAGGGTTGTAATCTCATCAGTGTGTGAATCCATTGTGATGGGTTCAGTGGGTGGTGGTAGCCTAGGCTGGTGAGGTTGCTGGAGAAGGTGGGTCCCTGGGGGTGTGGCTTTGTGTTGTGTTTGTGCCTTTGAATCCCCTTGCTTCCTTGTGCTCTCTTGCTTCCGGCCTTTGTGATGCGAGCCACAGAGCTCTTGCTCTCTCCCTCTCTCTGCTTCTCACCATCATGCCCTGAGCCTCAGACTCTGGCCTCACAAGGACTGAACCCAGAATCTCCAAAAAACTGTGAGCAAATAAACCTTCCTCTAAGTTGCATGGTCAGTCGTTTGGATTACATCAGTAAGAATGTTGACGGAGACACATCAGGTCAAGGAACCTGCCATACTGTGCTCACAGTAGCTGCCACCTCTCAGCCATCATCCTTGAAGTTGTGTACCAGGAAAGAGCCTAGTGCCAGCCCCGTGGTCCTGCACATCTGCTGGAGCCAGCCCTTCTCCAGATCCTGATGGCTGTTGGCTATCCCAGGGCAGGCACTCATGGCCTATGCGAATGCAAAATCTAGATGCAAAGAATCACTGGTGCAGATCACATGGAGAGTGGGTTCCCGGGGCCACCCCCACAAGTTGCACTTCAGAAGCTTTGGGTCAGGCCTGGCTTTGCATTCCTTAGCTCCCTCCTCTGCAGAGACTGCTGGTCTGCAGCCCCCACGTGGAGGAGCAAGACTGTAGGACCATCTAGTTCTCCCCTGGCTGTGTTCTCCTAGATCAGGGGTTCTCAGCCCAAGCACTGTTGCTAACTGGGGCTGGAGAATTGTTCACTGAAGGATGTTTAGCAGCCCCCCTGGTCTCTACCCATTAGGTCCCAGAAGCACCTTCCCATAATGATAACCAAAAATGTCTCCAAATGCCCCCAGGAGGTAAAATCACCGCAGCTCGAGAACCCCCGACCTAGATGTTCTAGAAGACTGCTTCTCCGACTTAGTGCACACGTGAATCCGCTAGAGGTCTTGTTAAAATGCAGATTGGAATTGAGTAGGTGTGGGGAGGGTGGTGCTGCAGGTGGGTTGACCACGCGCGGAGGAGGTGCGGTCTGCACTCCAGTGAGCAAGCACTTTGGCTGGACTCCAGGCTCAGTGTGACCCTTCAAGCGCTGGTCGGTAAGTCGGTCAGTCCCTCTGGGTCCTCTAATTCACCAGGTTGATTCAATGTGGCTGCTGCTTCCCTTCCCCCACCAGGCCCTCCTCCTGCCTGTCCAGGGAGGCCAGAGCCTTCCTTGGGCAGTAACAGCAGATCCGTTTTCCTTTGATGTGCACAAAGATCTCACTAGAACCTCCTCAGTCCCCAGAGAGCCCACTTGGCGCTTTCGAGTCCCGTGTTTTGAAAAATTGACTTCCAAAGGTGGGAAATAGGAGGAGGGGGCCTTCCCAATGGAAAGTGAGAAGCGCAGGTGTGCCAACCTGAAATTCTGGGAGGCTAGAGAGTCCCTGGGGGCTGGCGGAGGGGGCGCTTCTCGGAGCCAAAGAAGATGCCGCAATTAAGGAACAGCACAGGGGGAGGCCTGAGGCAGATGGGGCTGGAGGTGGGGCTCCCTCCTCAACACCGAACCCCAGGAATTATTCTAGTAATGAAACTCTTTGCAGGCTTCTAGAAATGCTGTCACTTTGCCCATTGTTATTTTTAGCCCTTGTCTGTTTCCTATTGTTAGAAACAGTAAAAATTCTTAGGAGACCTTTTCTCAGTGCTTTAGTGAGGAGGTTTGAGGTAGTGTGGTGAAAGGAAAGCGGCTACTCTCCTGGGAAAGTCCTCCAAGGAGGTGTCCGTCCTCTGGGGTGAGGGCAGGAGAAGGGGAAGCCGGTCTCTAACGCAGGGCGCTGGGGCGCTCCACTGGAGCATCTCAAGTGGGACGTGGGAATGCAGAGCAGCGCTCACTGTTTCTGTGGGAGCCTAGGGACCGGCCTGTGCTCCCTGCATTACAGTGTGTGTGGGGCTGGTGGAGGGGAGTGCATTCCAAACTCCAAGTGCAGAGGGCTACTCTGGGACCCCCTGTGGCTGGATTTGGGCAGTTTGCTGAGCCCTATGCGCAACAACAGAATGTACCCCATGGGTAGGGAGGATGTGCGCCTATGGTGAGGTCTCTGGTTTGGGTGGAATAGAGAGCCAGGAGATTGGTCCATGCTAGGGACGGAATGTTTGTGTCCTTGGAAATTCCCATGTTGAAACCCCAGTTTCCAGCATGATGGTCATTGGAGACAGGGCTTTGGAGGTGATTAGGCCATGAGGGTGGACCCTCCTCCCCCAGTGGCATCAGTGCCCAGATACGAAGAGACACTGGAGAGCTTGCTTCCTCTCTTCTCTCTCCATCGTGTGAGGATATAAGCAGGAAGAGGCCCCTCACCAGGAACCAAATCCTCCAGCCCCTTGATCTTGGACTTCCAGCCCCCAGAACTGTGAGTAATAAGCCAGGGTGGGTGTGGAAGCACACACCTGTAATCCCAGTACTTGGGAGGCTGAGATAGGAGGATGGCAGGTTCGAGGCCAGCCTCAGCAACTTAGTGAGACTCTCAGCAACTTAGCGAGACCCTGTTTCAAAATACAAAATAAAAAGGACTGGGGGTGTAGCTCAGAGATAGAACACCCCAGGGTTCAATCCCCAGTACCAAAAGACAGGAGCCATATTCCTATAACTTTTATTATAATACATTGTTATGGTTGTTCTATTTATTTTATTATTAGTTATTGTTAATCTCTTACTATAATTAGTTTATAGACTAAAGTTTATCCCAGGAATGTATGTATAGAAAAAAATAATATATAGGGTTTGGTACGATCTGCCGCTTCAGGAATCCCCGGGGTCTTGGAAGGAATGCCTTGCAGACAGGGGACCACTGTGCCTCTCAGTGTCATCCTCCTGTTACGGTGACTTGACAGGTGCTTCTTCTTTTCCTTGCACTTCTGAAAGATTCACGCTGGATTGGCACCAATTCCAAATTTTCTGGTGGAAAGCAAAATATGTTTTTCGCTTTTGCAAAGCAGCTTATGCTTAAAGACCTTTCCAGTAGCTCATGCTTTCAAAAGTTTCCCTCTGGAAAACTTGGGGTTTTTAAAAGTGGGGTAAGGCAGCCTGTCTTTCACCTGAGAGATGTTGTTTCTGAAAAGGGCATCAAGGCTGCTCCTAGGTTTCTTGTGGGGTGCTGTGACCTGAAAAGATACTTGTCATTGTATTGTATCGCATAGCATCCAATTGTGTGTGTGCATGTTTGTTTGTTTTTGTGGTACGGGAGATTAAATCCAGGGGTATTCTACAACTGAGTTATATCCCCAGCCCTTTTTATTTTATTTTATTATTATAATTATTATTTTTTTGCGGTACTGGGGATTGAACCCAGGCGCTTCTACCTCCGAGCTACACCCCCAGCCCTATTTTTTATTCTTTATTTTGAAACAGGGTCTCGCTAAGTTGCAGAGGGCCTCACTAAGTAGCTGAGGCTGGCTGTGAACCTGTGATCTTCCTATCTCAGCTTCCCAAGTACTGGGATTACAAGCGTGTGCCACCACACCTGGCTTAGTTTTATTTTTTTGAAACAAGGTCTCATTAAGTTGCTGACACTGTCCTCTAACTCTAACTTGTAAGCCTCCTGCCTCAGCCTCCCACATTGTTGGGATTACAAGGATGTGCCACCACACCCAGCTCCAGTTGTGTTTTTATTTAAAAAGCACTTAGGCAGACTTAATGTGTGCCCGGTAGTGTTCCCAATACTTTATAAATATTAGGTCATTTAACTTACTCTGTAGCAACCCCATGAAATAAGTACCTTTTCACAAACGAGGAAACAGAGTTATGTCTGACCTCCTGCTAATGGGCTGTAAGTTTGGAGAGTCATGTACTTTTGTCTACTTATCCATTTTTAATCGACTTCCTTCCAGGAATGAACATCAGAGTTTTGGAGTTTCCCCTTCTGATTAAATCTCTTAGATCCTGTAGTACTGAGACTATATAAATCAAGGATCATTAAACTCCCCTTCAAGGTATCTGGGGAGATACCTACACTTATATTAAAGCAAAGAGTTTGTACAATTTTGTCAAATCTCTGAGCAACACGATCTCCCAAACGTTCAGCTTCATAAGTTTTAAATGCATCCTGTATAGACTTTGCTTAGATGTGCTCTGGGTTAGTGAAATGATTGAGAAGATATGTGACGTCCTCATTCATTCATTCGTTCTTTTTTCAGTCACGAGAGAAGTAGATATCACTGAAAAACTGGATGATGGGTAGGCCTAGAGAAGACAAGGCCCTGAGCTGACTACCTGTATTAGTCTGTTTTCTGTTACTATAATGAAATACCGGAGGCTAGATAACTTTACAAGGGAAAGGGGTTTATTTAGCTAAAAGTTTGGGTGTTGGCTCAGCTCTGGTGAGGACCCCATGGCAGATGGCATCACAATGGTAGGAGCACATGACAAAGGGAGTGATCACATGGCAAGACAGGAGGCCACAGCATGACTCAGGGGCTAGTCTTGCTCAATTCTCTCTCACAGCACTATCTGAATCCCTTCTAAAGGCAGCAGCCTCCATGACCTAAGGACCTCCCATTAGGCCCCGCCTCCTTAAAGGTCCCATCACCTTTTATCACTGTCATGCTGAGGCCCAAGCTTTTAACACACTGACCTTTGGGGACAAACCACATGCAAACCATAATGCTGCCCACCACCAGGATCTGCCTGCATCCCGGGGACAAGTGGCTCTAGTGTCCCATTGCAGCAGTGTAGCTTGTCAGGTAGAAACAGAGCAGGTTTGGGGAAATGGCAAACCTTTGCTTTGTAGATATTGCAAAGAAAGACATCCACCCATCCATCCTATCAGAGAAGAAGTAAGAATAGTTTGGGGTCCAAAGAAAATCTCTGAGACCAATTGCTAATGGGAGGTAAGAATGGTCTTGCTATGGACTTTAGCCTCTTGAGATCAGGGAAAGGATCTTTGCATTTGGAAAGCCAATTAAGAAAATAAATTCCTCATTCATGCCAGCTTCAGGAAGAAGGTAAGTCTTCCTGTGCTGCCGTGAGGGGCTGGAACCAGCCTGCATGTGGCTCCCATCTCTGTGGCCAGACCCGGGTGGCCTGCAGCCTGGCTTGCCAGTCCTCTTGTTTGGACCTGTGAGCTTAATTACTCTACTGCTCTCTGGAAATGATGCTGGCTTGACCTTGAAATCCCTGACCAGGCGCCAGGCCCTGCTGGGTTTGTAAATGCCTCCCGTGGTAGGTGCAGGGAGCCCTTGCCCAGTTCTGTAGCTGACTTTCTTTTTTTTTTTTTTTTGCGGTACTGGGGATTGAACCCAGGGGCATTCTACCTCCACGCTACACCCCCGACCCTATTTTTTATACTTTATTTTGAAACCGGGTCTCACGAAGTTGCGGAGGGCCTCACTAAGTAGAGAGAGAGAGAGAGAGAGACAGGGAGAGAGAGAGAGAGAGAGAGAGAGAGAGAGAGAGAGAGCTGAGGCTGGCCGCGAACCTGGATCCTCCGGTCTCCGCCTCCCAAAGTACTGGGATTACAAGCGTGCGCCACCATGCCTGGCTGTTCCCTGACTTTCAAAGAGAGGCCCCGCAGCGACTGGTCTGCTCTAGCTCCTGCTTCTCCAGCCAGTCTTGGCTTCTCAGACAATGATTGACTGGTGACGCTCATTTTGGGGACTGGCAAAATCTGAATTCCTTCCCAGGACTCCCTGATCCTTCTTGTCCTCAAGGTCAACATCTGTAAACTAATTACCACCATCTATGCAAATGCTTTCGTTTCTTCCACGAGTGGAGATGTTGCTGGATTATCACTAAATGCTTCCAAGTATGGAGTTGCCACTTGGGCGGAAAAGTACTTCCGTTCGTTCCCTTCCTGTAACATGTGATAAACCATGTTTGTCGATATTTACAACTTCTGTTACATTGGTAATGAACTTTTAAATTCTGGAATTATTTTAGATTTACAGAAAAGTTATGAAGAAAGTAAAAGTTCGCCGTGTTCCCCTTCTTTTCTGTGTGGGGTGCTGGGGATTAGACTTAGAACCTTACGCGTGCTAGATAATCGCTCTACCACTGAGCCACACTCCCAGTTTCTATTTCCCCTATTGTTACACCTTACATAACTGTGGTACATTTGTCAAAACGATTAGATTGTCATTCACACTTCTAACTAAAGTTCACATTTTATTCAGAATTCATGAATATCCTTTATCTGGTCTAGGATTTAGTCTGGGAAACCACAGTGTATTTTCTAACATCATTGCTTAATATCAGGGGGTCTTTCTTAGCTTGGGGCATTAAAAAAAAACAAGAAAGAGTGAACAGCAATGATCGGGGGGCTCTCTTATAAGGAATACATTTTCCCTCTCTAATAACAACTAAAACTTGACTGACATCTGTTATCTTGGGTTGTGAACAGCAGTTGGTATTCATTCATTATTGATACAGATTTTCCAGAGGACTCATTGTCCAACTTGAGTTTAAATCCAGGATTTCTATTTATTAGTTTTATGTTCCTAAAAACTGAAGTGCTGAGCTTGATGTTCCAGAGAGAGAGAGAGAGAGAGCATGCGCGTGAGAGAGAAAAAGTTCCCAATATATATGTACATTGTGTATATTATATGCAATATATACATACATGTCTGCATGTGCCTCTATTTCTGGTCTGTCAACACTTTACTTTCCTGCCATATTAAATCATAAAATGCTCAATAGAGACTTTTTGAAACTATAAAACTCTTTTCAGAAGTTAATCCTTAAAATAAAAGGCTTACCTTTGCAGAAGGTTAGATTAGACATTGGTTTAAGATATTTGTAAGCTAATTTTAGCAGCTGTTGTTGCTCCCAGGGTGTGTGAGGTTTTTGATGAAGGTAGAAACTCAGTTTAAAAACCCCAGCTTGCCAGAGCTAGCTTGTCCAAAGAGAATAGTCCATTTAAAAGAAGGAGTGCTGGAGAAGTGTTCACTCCAACTAGATATATTGTAGTAGCACAGTTTAGATTCCTTTACCAGAGGCAGAAAATACATTGCATAGGACCGAAAGAAGGGTATAGTTTTTTTGGAACACCACATCCTTTCTTCACCCTAAGACCTGCAGAGATAAGTATATGATTGCAGAATTAGACCCAAGGGGCAAGCTTAAAGGAACTTGGACTGGATACATGAGAGGTGAGAGCAAGGGGTAGCAATGACTTGGCCATGAAGGGGCCCGCATTTATGGGAAGCTCTCATGTCGTGGTCACTTTTTAAGTCTGGGCATGCAAGGCCACTGCTAATCCTTTTATGTGTCCCAAGGTACTTGGGGCGGAAGCTTTGCATTTCCAGAAGCCTGGCTTCTCATAAAGGTGGTTAATTGGGAGAGGTGGAATAATACACTCTCGCTTCCAATTAAAAACAAGGCTTTATTACAACAAATAAGGGTAGCACTAACCGATACTATTAGCGTTGTACTTAAATAAGGCGTACACTTACAAAGGCTAAAGAAATGTGAAAATAAAAGCTAACTGGGTGCCTTCCTTCCCATTTAAAAGTCTTAATAACCATTTAATTGAATTTTGTCTTTTCTCCTCCAAGGTTAAATAGAACTAACATTCTCAATCTTTAAGCTGTGTGTGTGTGTGTGTGTGTGTGTGTGTGTGTGTGTGTGGCGCACGCACATGGGAACGGATGTACATCTGTGTGTGGTTCAGGCATTTTAGGATTTCAGGATAGCTGAACCTTAAAAGCCTGCAGGTGAATTTTCACATAGGCCAAGACAGTCCATTTCCACCACAAGCTGCCTGGATTCTTTTTTGTCCTCACTCTAGAACTTTCCAGTGTTGAGCCTAAGTGTAAAGACCCCCTTCTCCCAACCCGGGAAGAGTGTGTGTACCAGCTGGGTGAACCCCAGGACTCTCTCCCTACCCTGCAATCAGACGGGAGTCATTTATCTTCCTCTGGACCCCACCAAGGCTCTGACTTTATCTCTTTGAGGCGATCTCCTGCCTGACCCCTGCCATCTGGTGTTCACTAGTAATTTGCATTCGACCCTTAAGTTTTGCTCATTAAATACCCTGTTTGGCAGCTCTGCAGCTCCCCTGCAACTTTTACAGCTTGGCCTTGGGTACAGGCTGCTTCCAACAGAGCCTGGAGGTACAAAATCTCAGTTAGATCAGAACATTAAAAAAAAAAAAGAATCGGAAAAGAAGGTCATAAGATTTTCATGCAGATATAAGGTAATTTGTCCATAGTATTAGGGGAAGGATGTGGAACCATATTCTTTGAAGTGTTTTTTTTTCCTTCTTCTGATAAAACTTGTTAGAGTGCCTGAAAAAAAAATACAAAGAAGTATAAAGAAAACCAAAAGGTAGCCAGGAGTGGTGGTGCATGCCTGTGATCCCAGTACTTGAGAGGCTAAGACAGGAGGATCACAGGTTCAAGGCCAGCCTCAGCAATTTAGCAAGACCCTGTTTAAAAAAAAATGAAAATGGTTGGGGGGGTGTATCTTGGAGGTAGATTCCCCCACCCCAGGTTCAATCCCTAGTACCCCCCTACACACACACACAGTGACCAATAATTTCATTGTTCAGATCATTCTTACTGGTATGGTTTTTGTTTGTTTGTTTGTGTTTTGTGGTACTGAGGATGGAATGCAGGGGCATTCTACCTCCGAGCTACACCACCAGCCCTATTTTATTCGTTTTATTTTGAAACAGGGTCTCACTATGTTTGGAGAGCCTCACTAAGTTGCTGAGTCTGATCTTGGACCTGCAATCCTCCTGTCTCAGCCTCCCAAGTACTGGGATTACAAGCGTGCACCACCATGCCCAGCTGGTATGGTTTTGTAATGAAAAAATATATATATGATTACCCAATTCAAACAATGCAGAATGGTTTTTAAAAAATGGAAAATGAAAGACTTCACACACACACATATTTACACAGAATGATATGAAATGCAGAGCTTCTGTTTGCAGTTCTCTGTTTAATGTTCCTTGGAGATAGTTTGGTATCAGCGCATAAAGGTTTCCTCCACTTTTCTGTCATCTGCAAGGTAGTCCATCTTATGGACATATGATCATTAATTTAGCCAGTCCCCTGTTGGAGGCATGCTTTGCTAGTTTGTTTTGCTGCAGTGAATCAGTAGTGGACATCTTTGTATCTATGTTCCAGGAAATTCTTGCATGTATATTGTTTGATAAATTAATATAAGTAATAGGATTATTGGAACAAAGTAAGCATACATTTTAAATTTGATTACCAAAATGCTGTATTATTGCTAAGAAAGTTTGCATAAATTTACCCCTCAACAAGAATGCAGAAGAGCCATTTACTCTGTACACCCTATTTTTGTTTGTTTGTTTGTATTTTGTTTGCAGTACTGGGGATCAAACTCAGGGCCTCATGTGTGCAAGGCAAGTGCTCTACCACTGAGCTATATCCTAATCCTGTTTTGTTTTGTTTGATTCATTTGGATGTTGTTTTGCTCTAAGTTTGAATTTGGAATTCAGAGGGTTTTTTGGTTTGTTTTTGAAATACAAAATCAATTATACCTACACCAGTCTCTCTAAGGCTAGCCTCAAACTTGCAATCCTCCTGTCTCATCCTCCCAAGTACTGCACCAAGCCACAGTGTCCAGCAGGAGTCATCCTTGATTCCTTTCCTTTTCTCCTCTTTCTCCATAGCCCCCGTCAGACCTGCCACCCTGTCCATCACTACCTCCTCCTTGACGCCAATGTTGCCTCTTGGGTAGACCATTGCATTGTAGAGTGTCTTAGTCCGTTTGTGTTGCTACAACAGAATACCTGAGACTGGATAATTTATAAAGAAAAGAAATTTATTTCTGACAGTTCTGGAGGCTGGGAAGTCTAGGATCAAGGGCATGCTTCTGGGGAGGGTCTTTTTACTGCGCCATAATAGGGCAGAGGGCATCACATGGTGAGAGCAGGAGCGAGCAAACTCAGCTCTCTCTTCTTCTTCCTATAACACTTCTAATCCCATCATGGAGGCCCCGCCCTTATGACCTCATATAACCCTAATCACCTCCCAAAGGCTCCTCCTCCAAACACATCAACATATAGATTTGAGGGGTAAGTCTCCAGCACATGAACTTTTGGAGGACTCAGTCAAACCACAGTGCAGGGGAAATTGAAATTTCATTTTGATTCTTGTCTTCAGAGCCCTTTCTCTACAAAGTAGCAAGGGTCATTTTTTTTTTAAATGATAAACAGATATATGGCCCTATAGACTGAAACCCTTGAATGGCTTTTCCTCCCAATTAGAATAAAATCTAAAATCCTTACCAGTCCCTGTAGGCATATGCAAGCCAGCTCTTGCCTATTTTCCTGGCCTTGTCTCTGTCTTCGATGACCCCCTTCTGTCCTGTGCAAAGCTCCTTTCAACCTGGGGGTCTGGCCTCTTGCTTTTCCTTTTGCCTGGAATGCCGTTGACCTAGGTCATCTTTGTGGTGGCTGGTTCAAAAGGTTTTAACTCAAATGTCACCCTTGTAACGCTTTATTTCATTGTCTTGCTTTGCTTTCTCTACAACACTGAATACTTTATAGATTTTATATGTTTACTTACTTGAGGGCTGGAATTTTTGTCTATTTTGTTTGGTGCCAATTATTCAGCATCTCATATAGTGGCTGACATGTAGTGGGCACTTGGGCTTATTCCTGGAATTGTATTTTGCACCAATGGCCTATTTGTTCTCCATTACTAAATTCCTTTTATTATTGCAGCTTCATAATAAGTTTTCATCCTCGTAAGACCAGGCTTTCTCTGCCCAATACTTTACAATTTTGTTCTCTTTCATAATTTTCCTGGCTATTTTATGTTTCTTTTTCTGGAGAAATTTTCTAAAAGTTCTCTGTTTTGGCATTTTAATTGGGTCACATTGAATTTATGGATTAATTTGGAGGGGGGAAAGTCACTGTAACTTTATCTAAAAGCAAACAAGACCTTTTTTCTTTTGATACTGGGAATTGAACTCAGGGGCATTCTAGCTCTGAGCTATACCCCCTCCTTTTTATTTTTATTTATTTATTTTTATTTTTTGAAACAGGGTCTTGCTAAGTTACTGAGGGTCTTGCTAAGTTACAGTGCGCTGGCCTCGAATCTGTGATCCTCCTATCTCAGTCTCCAAGTACTGGGATTACAGGCATGCGCCACCATACCTGGTTTAGACCTTTCTCTTAATTTAAATTTTTCTTCTAGTTCCTCAATAGAATTTTTAAGAACTTTGTAATATGGAGAATTGAGAGCATATACAAAAGTAGCAAAAACTGTAAGATAAACTTCCTATCCTTTAAACAACCTCCACAGCATCACTTATGGCTCTGCCTCTCTCATCCGTACCCATACCATCTCCCCCTCACATTATCTTCAACCAAATCCCAGACATCCTGTCATTTCATCTGTAAATGTTTTAGTATGTATTTGTAAAAGATTATTTCTTAAATATAACCACAATAGCATTACTATACCAGAAAAATTAATAGTATTTTCTTATTGATAGTTTTAAAGTTATTTCCTAATAGGTCAGGCATGTATCTTATTGGATATCTATATATCCCTATATATTATTGAATACTGATAGGTCAAAATTTTGATATATCCCTATATCAAAGCTTTAAGATTTTTTAGTTTATATTAAAAATAGGAATATTTTTCAAGCTTATTTTTGTGTATATTAAACTAATGACTTTCATATATTAACTTTGTAACCTGTGACCTTATTGAATTTTTCTACTGTTTCTAGACTTTTCTAGTCTTCTCATGCCTGTAGTTGTAGGTTTGTGGAATAAGTGTGACAAGGGCCCCAGACTCTTTGCACACCTGCAGTATGCACGCAGGATTGTGGAGTTGATGCAGTGAAGCTAAAGGGGACCCCAAACAGGCTCTTAGATACCAGAGGGAATTTTATTCATTTGGGTGGGACATAAAAATAAGCAGAATGATACATTCATAGAGATGCAAAAGAAGTTCCTCCGAAAGTCCAAAGTCAGCCACCAAGCTTTGAGAAAGGACGGGGAGGACAGGCATGTTCCCAGCAAGATCAGGTTAGTCAGTAAAGGCTTCCAGTAGGTGATGGCCTGTGTCTGGCTGAGAAACACAGGCGCATGTATCAGTCGGTTCAGGCTGCTATAACAAAACCCAGATCAGCCAAGTTCTTAGAGGATTGGCTTTCCTCCAGTTTCCAAACACGTAGTCCTCATTTCATCTATCTGAAATTTCACCAGAATCTTTAGTGTCCATATTTATACTAGCATTCTTTTCTTGGCAATCTAGGCTTTTTTCAGCATAAACTTTAATAAAATTCTTCAAGTTTCTGCCCATGACCCAGTTCCAGAACTGCTTCCATATTTTTAGGTATTTGCAACAGGACCCTACTTCTTGCTACCAGAATCTGTATTAGTCAGCTCGAGCTGCCATAACAAAATACCACAGACTGGGTGGCTTAGACAATAGCGGAAAGGTATTTGCTTACGGTTCTAGAGGCTGGAAGTCTAAGGTCAGGGTGCCAGCATGATCAGGTTCTAGCGAGGGCCCTCTTCTGGTCCTATGTCTTCTCCCTGTGTCCTCACATGGCAGAGAGACAGAGAGAGAGAGAGAGAGAGAGAGGGAGAGAGAGAAAGAGAGAGAGAGAGAGAGAGAGGGCGCAAGAGAGCTCTGGTATCTCTTCTTCTTCTTATAAGGACGCTAGTTCTATGGGATTCCCCCCAACCCTGCGCACCCTCATCATTTAACCTCAATCACCGCCTTAAAGGGTCTGTCTTAATGTAGTCACATGGGATCAGGGCTTTAACATATGAATTGAGGGAGGCACAACTCAGTCCATTGCAGCATTCAGCCTTGGAACCACACATGCACAATTTCTTATTGGAAATCCTCAGGACCAGATGTGTTTTGGGGGGTCTTTAGAAAGGTCACAGGATATCTCTACTGTGTTATGTTATACCTCCAGTGGGGTCTGGAGTAGCAAATGTCATCAAAAGAATTAATAGTTCAGCGGCCCAAGGTCTGCCTATTACAAACGCAGGATGAATAAAAACAGTAGATGGCCTCAGGCAGTTCAGATCTGGCAAAGCTTTGCTGTGTATGTCATGCCTTGCAAAGCTCGGTGGCCAAGCTTTTTGGATTTGGGAGTTGCAGACAGGATCTGTGGGCCTGGGTCAAGGAGGGCCCTGCTGGAACTTAACAAGTCCCCCTGGGGAGTGATAAAGAGATAAGCAGGTAATCCCAGTGCTTGGGAGGACAAGACTGTAGGATAGCCTAGCAGGTTTGAGGCCAGTGCTCACATAGTTTGTGAGATCCTGTTTCCAAATTAAAAATTAAAAAATAGGGCTGGGGGTGTAGCTCAGAGGTAGAACACTCCTGGGTTCATTCCCCAGTACAACCATCCCCACCAAAGAAAGAGAGAGAAGCAGGGCTGGCCCCCTTCTCATCGGATTGGCTCCCATTGAATTAGTTGACCTGAAGTCCCAGGTCTGAAGGATCTACGCGTACAGGACTCTGCACCTTAGGCAGGACAGCAGTCCGTGCTCCTCACTGCCCCATCCCTACCCCTGGCAAAGCCCACGGAGTCAGGTGCAGAGCCTCTTCCCCACTTTTCCTCCCTCTCTCAGGTGACCCTGGCAACCCTGGCTAGGTGCTGCCTATGGAGGCGCAGGCTGCACACAGGGAGCTCTGGGTGCAGAGGCCCAGCAGGCTGTCTTCTCACCCCAGAAGGCTGAGGAAACCATTCAAGGTGTTGATTGCCTCCCAGAGTCTTCCCCTTTCTTTTCTTTTCAATGAAGATTAAATGAGTATATGGCAGTGTTGGCTTAATATTTGCTCTGCTCAAGAGAATTGTGTTTCTTTAAACAGGGGGCAGTTAGCCAGGGCGAAAACCACTCTTTCAGCACTTTGCTCTGTGTCGGGTGTGCAGCCCTCCCTGGGGGTGATTAGCATGCTTAGTTTCCTAAGCCATAGCCCACTGAAAGCATCAGAATGGTTGCTGTGTATCTGGGGACCAGCAGGGCCTGGGAGCCGAATGGCCCAGCATCTGTGGGATTCAGGATAGACTTGTCCAGATCCTATTTCCAGATGAAGCCACATCTGGCCACAAGGTGTTTTGCAGAGCAAGTGAAACCGTAGGTCAAGCCAGCCAGCCAGCCCTTCATGTATATGTGGGGTATCTAAAAAGACAAGTTAAAAATATTGGTATTAGAGGGCATGGTGGTGTGCACCTCTAATCTCAGCTACTTGGGAAGTTAATGAGGCAGGAAGAATGCAAGTTCTACACTAATATGGGAAACATAGTGAGACCTCATGTCAAAAAAAATTCTATCTATCTATCTATCTAATGTTAAATTTAGTACCTATGATATCCCACCCCCACCCCCATTCTGACTGGATTCTGCTGAGCCCTGACATGGTATATTGTGTCCTTAGATTCCTGGGTGGAGCGAACTCTGACCCTTCAAGTTTCTCCTCTCCATTCCCAGGGAAGGTTCAGGAATCTTCTCTGGTACACTACTCTAAGGAAAACTTCTGGAAGGTTATGATGCTCTCCTTGTGAGTCCAATTTATCATAATCTCTGTTCAAAAACAGAGGAAATATACTGTGCTATTTTTCTGCTCTGGTAGTCAGTGCTGAGGCATCTCTGGGTGGGATCTTGGCTTCAAAGTCCTTCCTTAGGAAGGAGAAAGATAAGTTCCTACAAGTCCGTCAAGAGCTATTTAGGTGCTGGCAAACCCATCAAAAATACCACTCAGGTCATTTGAGACAGTGTCTCCTGTCCCCATAGTTAGTCATTCCCTGACTTTTAGAAAGAGCCAAGCCTCAGAGATAAGTCTGGTAAAAATATCATTTGGGATTGAAAATAAGTCCAAGCCCTATGTGCAGATTCCTGACGTGGCTGCAAAGAAGTAGGACACTGTGCAGGTGGTTGTGGTTTTCTAGATGGAGAGAGCAGTCCTGCTGTGTTGCAGCTGTGTCCCAAACCACCCTGGCCAGCTCCTCACTGAGCTTCAGCGTGCTCCTCTGATAAATGGAAATAACTCATGGAATCGTTGGACAAACGTGCCCACGGCCTGGCTTCTGGACTGTGCTGGAGATGGGATGTGCTCAGTCAGTGCTACCCATGATGATCATAACAGTGTTCAGGATGAGACTCGGTGTATTAGCTTCCTGGGGCTGCTATAACAAATGACCATGAACTGGGACACTTAGACCAACAGATATTTGTTTCCTCCCAGTTCTGAAAGCCCCAAATCAAAGGGTGAGCAGGGCTGTTCTGCCTCTGAAGGGCCTAGGGGAGAATCTTTCTTTGCCTCTTCAAGCTCTGGGGCTAATTTGTGTCCCTTGGCTGTAGCTGTATCATGCCAACCCCCTCTGCCACTTTCTCTTCTCTGTGTCGCCTCCTCTGTGTGTCTTGGTCTAGTCTCCCTTAGCCTCTGTTGTAAGGATACGTGTCATTGTGTGTAGAGTGCAACTGGATGCTGCAGGATAAGCACCTCCTTTCAAGATCCTTAACTGTATCACCTCCACAAAGACCCTTCTTGCAAAGGAGATATTCACAGGTTCCAGGAAGTAGCATATGAACATTTGGGGGGCACCATCTAGCCTACTACACTCAGTAAGTACCACCTATGATGACAGCGGTGATGATATTTAATAAATGCCACCCGTGGTTGTAACAATAATAATGATGATCATGACAATAATGACGATGACAACGACAATGACAATATAGAGCAAAAAATAGCACAGGCAAGCCTAGAGGTTTGTGGGAGTTCGATCAGAGGTGGCACCAGGCTGCGGCCTGACTCAGCCCTTCACTTGCGTGCTGGATGGTCCCCTATTTCCTCAGCTCTGACCCCCTGTGGCTTTCTTTCCCAGGCCTGTTTGGCTCCTGGGCCAGCTCACGTCAGCCAGGATACAGAGGCATGGTGCTGTCCCTCAGGCCAGTGGCCTGTCCCCTGTGGGAAGACTTCAGCATGATGATATTTCCAACAGGCCCAATTCATACATCCAGGCCCAGCCAGGGCCCCTCGCCAGCAGCTGAGAGGAGCTGCGGCCCTGCTCGTGACCCCGTGCTTGCATCCAGCTGGTCACTGGCCACCATCCAGGCTTTCAGGAGGACACCCCAGGTCACTCTGCGAAGCAACTCTTCCTTGCTGCCGGGCATGCTGCTGTCTAGGGCCACTGCTTGGCTGAGGGTTGGTGGCTTGTTTATTTTATAACTTCAGGGTGGGAAGAGGCAGCTTTTGCTTTCAGCTCTGGCAAGGCCCCTGGTTGCAAAGTGAAATACCCCACGCAGAGGAGGCGCAGGACGGGGCCTGCTGTGCCGTTAATGACTGGGTGCAAGGTTTCTGGGCCCTCTGCCTGCTCAGAGCTGAAGGTGGGGCTGGGGAAGATCAGGGGATGCTTTCTTTACTGTCTCCTAAACTGATGATGCTTCGGGGCTGGGCTGTCTGCTCCCCCCCCCCCCAGGAGTTCAGAAGGAACCCCGGTGTCTATGTGCATTCATGGCTCCAGGGATCAGCTTGAAGCCAGGAGTTGTTGTCTTCGCCAAGTTTGGATGGCACTGGAGGGGCCTTGCTCTCCAGTTTGCTTGCTCATTCCCCATCCACACATCAATGGAGGGATAGCCGGCCTCTGCCCCTGAAGTGGGAGACTTGGATTCTCACCCCAGTTCTGCCCTTAAGGTCAGAAAACTTGAGGAAGTCACTTAAATACTGAGTTTCCGACTCCTCACCCGGACAATGAGAGGTGAGAGCGCTTTACAAGCTGCCGTCCGGCTGAGGAGGGAGTGAATGGCATTTCCTTTACCACGGCCCGTTGGAAATGGGTCATCCCTACATAACTGCATGGGATCGAATATGGTTTTTATAGAAAATGATAAAATGGGCAACTCTTAAATAAATGCTTTTGAAATGATGCTGGCAGTGAAAATGTCAAAAACAAAACAGTGCTCGTAGAATGTTAAGATCTAAAAATGACTGTAGGACCATCTTCAGCTATGGGTGTCTAGGCTTGACATGAGTTCTTAGGGGGCAGGGATGGTCTCTTCTGCCTGCTCTTATTTTTGAATTCACACACCCGGCATGTAGGAGGTGCTCCAGAAATTGCTAAGTGATTAAGTGGTCACCTGGTCTACCTGCTCTATTGCCTGTGAGGAATGAACCTCAGAGATGAGATGACACCGGGTGCTCCAGTTACACACTGCTGCTGGGAAAGGCAGCATATATATGGCGTATATATATACACTATGCCATATATATATGGCAATATATATCTATGGCAATATATATCTATGTTGAGCCTAATATCCATGTTTAAGATAAAGACTGAGCCAGGCGTAGTGGCGCACGCTTGTAATCCCAGTACTTAGGAGGCTGAGACAGGAGGATCACGGGTTTGCGGCCAACTTCAGCAACTTAGTAAGACCCTGTTTCAAAATAAAGAATAAAATAGGGGTATAGCTTGGAGGTACGATGCCCCTGGGTTCCATCCCCAGTACCACCAAAAATAAAATAAAATAAAGACTGAATCTCACCCTACATTTGAACGACTCAGCCCAACTCATCAACACATGATTCCCTTGACAGCCTGAGGGTCAACGTAGCATCCTCGAATCTCAGGCCATAGACTTCCAACCCTCCTGCAGCAGAGATTCTAGAATAGAACTGGATGCTACAACTTGATCATGTTCACAGGACATAACTCACCTGACGCCCAACCTACTCCCAGTTTGTGAGGAGTCAGAATTGGTCCTTTGCTAAGTATGATGTAGGCATCGTAAGTACTGTCAGACAATAGAAACAATTTGATGTAGGAAGTTTAGAAAATAGGAAAGAATATAAGGAAGATAAAGTATCACCTGGAACCTTGTCCCAGAGATAACCACTGCTAACATTCCCTCTTGTTCTCTTCAGACTTCCTTCTGTGTCTCTTGGCAGAGAGTGGTGATCTTGCAAGTGGGAAGAGCCCTCTTTCCAACCTAGTCCTCTGGCACTGAACCAGTGGGGCAGGGGAAGGGGCACTTGGCATGAAGCCCTATGACTGCCCCTTGGGTGTAGGAGGCCTCTGAGATTCCTGTGTTCCAAGTCAAGGAACACAGAGACCTTTGGATCTGGTCAGGATGCTCTGGGCAGTGGCCAAGTACCTCCAGGACCATAGTCCAAGACACAAGTCTTTGCCTCTTTCCTCATTTCTTTCATATATATATATATATCATATCACACACACATATATATAGACATATATCATATCACATATTATAATTTTAATACTTTTATTAGTGCATTATAATTATACAACACAGATTCAAAGTAATACATTCATACATGCACACCTCACTTGGTGTATTTCCCTTTCTTTAGATTACGTCTCACCAGACAGGACCTGCTGATGTGGATTGTGAACACAGATTTTTTTTTAGGTTCTGATTCTGTTTTGGCAACTCTGAAAAAAAGAAGGCTGGATGAGAACCAGCGTCCAGTGTCCACTAAGTGCTAACAGTTTTACATACATAATTTCATGTACTTCTCACAACGACATCATGGTGGGGATCATTATTATCCCTGTATTATAAAGGAGGAAGCCCAGGCTCAGGAAGTCAAGCAGGAGGTGACCCAGGGTGACACAAGAAGTACTCTCAGCCCTGGGTCATCTGCCTCCAGAACCCACGCTGGTTTGTTGCCCCACCATGGTCTGTGGTGGGGTTAGGCTGGTTTAGCTTTGCTCACAGTATTTTCTGTTCTCTTAGCATTGGAGAAAACTCTTAAACATTGATCTGCTTAGGGGTCTGGTGGTGTTTCGTGTGCACAAGGTTTCTGGTTTCCTTTTATTCATTCCACAGATATTTGTAGTGTGCTCTATGTACTGAACTGTCATTAGGGATAGGAAAAATGAGGTAACATGAAGTTTGCCTTTAATGAGTTTGTAGGGGAACAAGACACATGCATAACCCATATCTTTCATTGTGGTAAATGCAATGGTAAAGAGTACAGGGACAGAAAAAACAGAGAAACATCTAAATCCAGAGCAATTTAAAGAAGGTGGGTATGGGGTGGGTTACGGGATCATTTCCCAAAGGAAGCAATTTTGAGCCGAAATTTGAAGGCACAGATGCCCGAAACAGCATGGAGTGCCGAGGAAACTGCATGTGGTTCTTGATGGCTAAAGTTGAGGGGCAAAGGCAGACTGGAAAGCTTAGAAGTACCAATTATAATGGAGTTTGGGTGATAAGCTAAGACGTCTGAATGTACAGCTACTCCTCCCCTTATCTGTGGTTTTATGTTCCACTGTTTCAGTTACATTTATTCACCTGTAGTTGAAAAATATTAAATGGAAAATTCCAGAAATGAACAACTTATAAGTTTTAAATTGCACAACATTCTGAGTAGTGTAATGAAATCTTATGCTTCTCTGCTTTGTCCCACTCAGGACATGAATACTCCCTTTGTCCAGCATATCCACCCTGCATACGCTACCTGCCCATTAATCACCTCAGAGTTGTCTTGGTTTTCAGACTTACTGTTGGAGTATTGCTTGCTCATGTTCTAGTAGCACTTATTTTTCTTAGGGTCCAAAAGAGATGGGTGAATACAGTACAAGAAGATATTTTGAGAGAGAGAGAGAGAGAGAGAGAGAGACACCACATTTGCATAGCTTTTATTAGTATAATTGTTCTTATTATTAGTTACTGCTATCAAGTTCTCACTGTGCCTAATTTATAAATTAAACTTCACCATAAGTATGTAGGTATAGGAAAAACTAGTGTGTTTATATAGGGCTCAGTACTATCTGTAGTTTTAGGCATCTACTGGGGATCTTTTAATGAATCCCCATGTGATTAAGAGGAGATTATCATAGTCCCAGAAGGCTTGGGGAACTGTTGAATAATTTTTTTTGGCAGGGGGTACCAGGGATTGAATCCAGGGACATTCTACCTCTGAGCTACACCCAGGCCTATTATATTTTGAAACAGGGTCTTGCTAAATTGCTGAGGCTGGCCTTGAACCTGTGTTCCTCCCGTCTCAGTCTCCCAAGTACTAGGATTATAAATGTGAGCCACCACACCCAGCTACTGTTGAAGAATGTAAAGATCGGCTGCACTCACTAGAAAGACCAGCCCTTGGCTTCCGAATGGAGGCCAGCCTGGGTGGTACAGACAAGAAAAGCCTGCCCAAGTGGAGAAGCGATTTGTCCTGAATGACGGCCAGGCAGAGGCAGTGGAAGCGGACTCGAGGGGGCATGATGTGAGCGGGAGCGGGAGGAAGATTCCATGCTACAAGATGGGGAGTTGGGCCCAGAGGGAGCAGGAGAAAAAGAGAGTAAAGGCTATGCCTGATTGCAGACTTGGGCCAGGGGACATGGTTGGACATTTCAGGACACAGGAGGGGACAGAGGAAGAGGTGGATGTCAAGGCAGGAGTTTGCAAGGGAGAAGGCTGGTAGACCAGCTGGAGGAGAATGAGTGTGAAAGGTCTGTGAGCTGAGCAGGTTTCCAGTGGTGCTCAGTATAAAATGTGAGGACATTGCATTGGTTCCCCTCCCCTCATTCCCTTCCTGTGTCCCTGCCTGCCCACCTGCCCCCCAATCTTGTGCTGCCAGTCCTTCCACTGAGGTGTCCCCTGTGTAACTCCCATGTCACTTTGCTCAGGCCTGGGTGGCGCTTGCCCTGAAAGGCCCTGTTCACACCCCTGGGAAGGGGAGCTCTATGTTCTTTCCGTTTCATAGACAGGTAGACTGAGGCAGAAATGTTTAAGCTGTTTTATATTTGTCTGACCAAGGAGAAGAAGAGAGAGAGGAGGGGAAATTCTAAGTGACTAACTCATCCTAGTTTGCCAGGACCAGCCTGGTTTTAGCAGTGGAAGTCCCACATCCCAGGAAACCCTTCAGGTGGGCTGGTCACCCACATAGGTGCTAGGTTACATACTGGCTGCCTCTGGCTGTACCCTAGTGGGGGACAGGTGTGCTTCTAGGCCTAGAGCTACCTGTTCTCTAAGACCTGAGTCCCCATCCCCAGAGATGAGTTCTGGTACAGACCCAGAACTGAGCACATAGTGAATCCTCCATAAATATTTGTCCAGTGACTGAAACCTGGGTTTTGCATGGACAGGGGCAGAGTGGACGCCCGGGTGAGAACTCTTTCCTGACCCATTCAATGGCAGACCTATAGCTGTACACACAGGCGTCTCTGCTCACAATCTCTTCTACAGCCTCAGACATTCATGAATGCCTTCTTGCTGTTTTATTTAGAAAATCCAATACCTGTTCTAATCTCCCAAAGCCCACAGTCTGCACAGGGCCGCCGGGGCCCGGAGCAGCTTTGATGTCACACATTCGCATCTGGGAAGGTAACTCTGGTCTCCTCTCGCATTTGGAAACCATGGGGATGATGAGCAGATGTTTTTCTCATAATGAGAAGATGTGCAGGCGCCGACACATGAGAATAGTTTCCAGTCCGTAAGTTAATTAGCAAGCTGGGGAGCCCAGATAAATAAAGCTTTCTGTTTCCTTTCCTGCAGTGTAAAATACCAAATCTGGAGGTTCCCTCCCTGCCTTCGCCTCCACCCCAAGCATCAGGATTTGAGGGGAAGCGTTTAAATGCCTGGTAATTTGTGTGTGCCGCACTGAATTCCCAGCAGCCACTGGGCCTGTGTCCCTACAGAAACGCCAGCTCACAGCCACGTGGTCAATTCTGTTATTGACTGGCTGATTACCTATCTCTCCCCTGCCCCCACCTTACCTATTCGTTCTTCCTTTCTCCTGAGCTTCATGGCTGCATTACTGGGTATACAGAGGGGATGGGAGTTACGGAGCTTTCTGTGCCACTGACCTCTGTTAGTGGCACTTTTTTTTGTCTTTTATAATTTTCAGGCAATCCCATGAGGGTGGTATTGTTTTCTCCATTGTATAGATGGCAAAACTAAGGCTTAGGCAAGTTAAGCTGCTGTAGCTTTTAAGTGGGGAAACGGATTTGAAGTTGATTTTGTCTGGCTGCGGGGTTCAAGTTCTAAACCACTAGATGGACCTTAGAGTGCAACAAGTCTAAATCTTCCCTTATTTTATTCTATTTTATTTGTATTTTTTGGTGTTGGGGATTAAACCCAAACTACACCCCAGTGCTTTTTGAACTACAAACTACACCCCAGTCCTTTCTTAGATTTTGGAATAGGTTCTCACTAAGTTGCTGAGGGTGGCCTCCAACCTGTGATCCTCCTGTCTCAGCCTCCTAAGTACTGGGATCACAGGGTTGTACCACTACAACCATCTGAAACCGTCCCTTATTTTAAAGGGTCTAAATAAGACACATACCTGGATAGGGACTTCCCAGGGGACCCTTCCAGATAGGGACGTCCCTGGACAGGTTTATTTGGAGACTGAGGGGCAGAACTCAGCCTTCCAACGCTCAGATTCTACTTTGCCCCTCTGTAGTCCATTAGTGCCCCCCCAATCCCCACCCTCATCTCATTTTAAAAACTCTGTCCTATTGCTCTTTTCTCTTTGAGAACTGGTAAAAATGGGAACAGTTAGTATTTTCAAGTGGGTCGAATGGTCCTCTCTAGAAGTCAGAGAGAAAGCCCGAGAAATTCTCAAAATTTATTCCAGCCCAGCCAGAGGAGCCTGTGTTTCTTTGTTTAAAAAAAAAAATCCTCTGAATTTGAGACTTGGAGTTGAATGAGTGTGTTCCCCTGGTAGATGGCGTGTTTACTGAATATCAGTGTCTGTTGCTAACCATGCTTTGAAACAAGAGACATGTGTTTTTAATAGAATTTCAAGTTTTATGCCTTGTTAAAAATACCCACATGGATGCTGGCGGGAGGACTCGGGCGGGATGTTGCAGAAGGAAGGGCTCTGAATTCCCTTCCCAGCCTGCTGGGACGGGGAGGGGAAGCAGGGGAGATGGCCTGGCTGGGACGGGGAGAGGAAGCAGGGAGATGGCCTGGGTCTTCCCATTTGCTCTATTCCCTGCGCCCTCCCTGTTCTTCTGGAAATGACTGCCGGCCACCAGCTGGTCTTCCCTGCCCCACCCCTACATGGAACAGCAGTGGGCTGCCTCCTCTCTGCATGGGAAGGACAAAGCACTAATTTTTGTTTCCAGGGAAGCTTTTGCCTTAATTGTGAAGAACTTCCCTTGGATTTTGTGGAAAGCCTGAATTACAGGGTGCTTTAAAAGAAATGCAGCTCCACGACTTAAAGGAGTAGGTTCTGGATGCTAGGACTAGGGGTAGGAGCCAGATCCCCGCGCAAGATAATTGGTAATTCTCTCATTCCCCAACACTGTACCCATCCCCAAAGGGTTGCCTCAGAGTTGTCCCTGGGCTTCAGTTGTAAACATAATACGTGTCATTCTTTTCTGACTGTAGAAGACATAGCTGTATGAAAATGAAGTCAATTTTCATCAATAATTTCTCACCCATAGATACTGTTTATTGAAAAGAATTGTGAGGGCCCATTTTATTCGTGTGTGTGTGTGTGTGTGTGTGTGTACACATACATAAATATAATGCTTATGAAATTGGGATCACACTTTATATTTCATATATTGCTTTTCTCCCAACATAATAGTACATTGTGTGCATACTCCAGTTTCATTAAGGAGCCTTCAAAACATGTTTCTTTAAAAAAATGAATATGTAATACTTCATCCAGAGGATGCCCCACAAGTGATTAAACCCGTGCTCCTTTTCTCAAGTATTTTGACCGCAGACTTTTCCTATTATAGAAAATACTGTAATAGTCTTCTTCTTTACTCTTAATCATGCAAAGTGTTTCTTTTGTTTGAAGTGCCATTGCTTTTTTCCCATGTTAAGTGATGGATGTGTTCTAGCAATGTAAATCAAATTCCCTTTAAACGCAGGTGATCCCCCTCACCCCAGTTAAGGAAGCATGTATTGTTTTGTAAAGAAGGCCAGATTTTAAAAAATAAAATAGTGAGAATGGGAGAGAGAATGTTTGCACATTACTTCATCTCTTATGTAAACCTGGACTGTGTTGTGTGAATTAAGAATATACAGCATGTGCTGTATTCCCTCCAGAAGGTTACTGTCTGCTTCCCAGGAAGCCTGATTCACACACAAGTAAGAATTAGAGAAGAGCACATGGAAGAATACTACAAGGTATCAATATGGCAGATGAATATGTATTAAGGGAAGAGGAAATCCTTGCATTTCTGGCACCATTAATGACTTCTGGAGAGAGATGGGATTTGAGGTTGATCTTGAAGAGTATCTGGGATTTAGAAAGAAAACTGCCTTGTACTGAGCCCCTACAACGTGTTTGGTACTTTAAGCATATCACCTAATTTATTCCTTACAATGGCCTTACCTATTTATTGTTAAAAGCAGTTAGACTCTTACAAAATACATTTTAGTAAGATTATAGATTTATAAAGTGTAAAGTAGCTGGGTGTGGTGGCGCATGCCTGTAATCCTAGTACTTGGGAGGCTGAGACAGGAGGATCGCAGGTTCACACAGACAGTCTCAGCAACTTAATGAGGCTCTCCATAACTTAGTGAGACCCTGTTTCAAAATAAAAAATAAAATAGGAGGCCGGGCATGGTGGCACACGCTTGTAATCCTAGTACTTGGGAGGCTGAGACCGGAGGATTCAGGTTCGCGGCCAGTCTCAGCTACTTAGTGAGGCCCTCCGCAACTTCGTGAGACCCGGTTTCAAAATAAAGAATAAAAAATAGGGCCAGGGGTGTAGCTCGGAGGTAGAACGCCCCTGGGTTCAATCCCTGGTACCGCAAAATAAATAAATAAATAAATAAATAAATAAATAAATAAATATAAAATAGGGCTAGGAGCTATCTCAGAGGAGCTATTGAATAGAGCTATTGAATACCCCTGGATTCAATTCCCAGAACCCCCCCACACACACAAACACACACAGAAACACACACACACACGCACACACACGCACACACATACACACACACAAAGTATAAAGTATAAAATTAGAGCCGGGCGTGGTGGCACATGCTTGTAATCCCAGTACTTTGGGAGGCGGAGACCGGAGGATCCAGGTTCGCGGCCAGCCTCAGCGCGCACATGCGTACGCGCACACGCACTCTCTCTCCTCTCTCTCTCTTTCTCTCTCTCTCTCTCTACCTAGTGAGGCCCTCTGCAACTTCGTGAGACCCGGTTTCAAAATAAAGCATAAATAAAATAGGGCCGGGGGCGTAGCGCGGAGGTAGAATGCCCCTGCGTTCAATCCCCGGTACGGCAAAAAAAAAAAAAAAGTATAAAATTAGGAATATTTGTGAGTATAGTATGATTGAAATAAGAAAATAAATATTTTAAAAATGGAAGAAATCAGGGCATAGGGAAAACATGGACGGGAAGAATAAGAAAGAATGTAAGCTCTAGGAGGAAAGGGTTGTTTGCCAGTTTTGTTCACCAATGGTGAGTTCACCCACACAACTGGATTGATGACTGCATGAAGTAGATGTTTAATAAATATTTGTTGAATGAATAGATGGATAAAAGGTTGACGAGATGTCTGCATGCTAGTTTGTTTTCGATGTATACATGCCAGTGGTCAGATGCAGTTTTCACTCTGAGCTTCCTCATAGACAAAGCACATAGGGTAACACGTTCAGAAATGACCTCCATAGCAGCAGTGGGGACAGGATTTGACCAGGTTATCTGTTGGGGGAAAGTGAGACTCTATTCCAAGGACAGGGACAGCTGTGTGCCCAGTTTGAAGGGAAGGCTGGAGAATAGCGGGGGGCAGAGAAGCATAAGTGGCAGGTGGGCACGTGGCAGGTGAGGAGCACTCTCCTGCCTTGGGCAGAGGGTATGGTAAGAGCGATGGGAGAGAGCTGGGGCAGAAAGCAGCTTTATTTAAAAGCAGAGTAAGCCGGGTATAGTGGCACATGCCTTTAATCCCAGTACTTGGGAAGCTGAGATGGGAAGATGGCAGGTTCGAGGCCAGCCTCAGCAACTTAGTGAGACCCTGTTTCAAAATTAAGAATAAAAATGGCTGGGAGTGTAGCTGGGAGGTAGAATGCCCCTGGGTTCAATCCCCAGTACCACAAAGCAAAACAAAATCAAATAAAGAAACAAAAAGCAAAGCAGCCCCACTGTTCCCTTCCCAGACCTATACTCTCCGTTATGAACAGGATTGTGTCCCTGCCCCTGCCAAATTCATGTGTTAAAGCATTAACACCCAGTATAACCATACTTGGAGATTGTGTCTTTAAGGAGGTAATTTAGATTAAATGAGGTCAGCAGGATGGAGCTCTGATACAGTAGGACCAGTGTCTTTATAAGAAGAGGAAGAGACCCCAAAGGCATCTCTTTCTCCATGCAAGCATCTGCACACAGAGAAAAAGCACGGCGCCTCAACCTTGGACTTCCAGCCTCCAGAATTGCAAGCAAACACACTTCTGTTGCTCAAGCCACCCAGTCTGCAGTATTTGTACAACAGCCCGAGCAAACTAATGCACCTCTATCGAAGACAGAAGACAAGCTCACACCCAGCTGGAGACGACTGCCAAAGTCAAATTTAGTCCCAGAAGCCTAAAGCATCACAGAGTCGTTCATTTTTAGAAGAGACTTGAAACATGATCAATTCCTTTTTCGGTTCCTGCGTATCTGGGAGCTGTCTCGCCTCTTCTCTGGTAGTAATGGTGGCCCACAGCGGCCTTCATTCTCAAAGGGATGTAACAATACTGGGCTAGGGGTGGCAGGAAAGGCCATGCCTGGACACTTTGAACTGATTGAGTTCAATCTCTCCAATTTTGGTCTGGCATTTTCCACTCTATCTTTTGCAATCTTTTTATCTAAAGCCCCAGCCCATCCCTGCCCTGCTCTGATCACAGATATGACTCACCCACAATTATAAATTAAGATTGCACACCATGGGAGCAGACGTAGGGGACAGCAGTGGTCACTGCATACCCCTCATTTACAGCATCTGGTCCCAACCATAAATGCCCATGGGAAACTGATGTCCTAGGGGAGGGGCCACGTGGCAGGAGCCAGGGCATTTGTTTTCCTTTGGCTGTCTTCTGGGTTTGGATTATGCTAATTCTTTTCCCATCTGGCTTCTAGAGACCCCAAAGCTATTTTTAAGGCAAAATTGATGCTTGTGTTTTCTCAGAGGAAACGCCGTCTCCAGAGGCCATTATCTGTTTGTAGAGTTGGGCTTCCATGTACAGTGTGCGCACTGATCAGGGGAGCAAGATTCACCAAGTCCACATCATGAGTGGGACTCGGCTAGAATTGTACAGCACAGTGGACCCGAAGCTGGACTAACAACCCCATGTCAGGCCAAGGTCCATTTGGGGTCCCCTGTAGCTCAGGCTTAATCTGTCTCCTTTGATAAAGCTTCAGGAAAGCCCTCCACTTTGGTCTCCTTTCAACCCCCTTTCTAAACTCGTTTGAGTCTCAGTTTCTTCATCCACAAAGAATAGAGATCTCAGAGCCCGCGCTTATCTGATCATCGTGGAGATTAAGGAGATGAGCTGTTTGCAAAGCACCTGGTCCAGCATGTGCATGGAGGACATTGTCATTTATAACAAAAACTATGTGTCACAGCAATCTCCAATGATGCCTTGTGAGAAGAACTCAGCAGCTTTTGATCTGCCAAGTGTCTCTAGGATGTCTCGAAACCTTAGTATTCAAGCTGGGGTCAGAGGAGCTCCATGCTTGTCCAGAAGCCAGGCTCCATGTAGGAAGCTCATTGGTGGGTGGATCTTGGTAGATCTTGGTGGATCTGGCCTCCCCTTTTTGCTAAAACAAAACCAGCAAGGCTCATCCCTGTGGCTTTGCACCAGAATATGCAACCCGGCCTAATTAAAGGGCAGAGAGTCCACATGCACACCACTAAACCAGAAAATGTACTGTACCCTGAGCTACTGTGTGTGAGTGTTTAGAGGGTGGGGAGGAGAGTTTAAAATAGAGGAGAGGGTCTTTTTGCTTTTGCCTAGGATGAGGTGTTCATTGAGCTCTTGTGCAGGGACCTGTATTATTCAGTTACGTTACTACAACAAAATACCCGAGGCAACTGACAGAGAGAAATGGTTTATTTAGCTCACGATTTTGGAGGCTCAAGTCTGAGATCCAGTTGGTTTGGGCTTCTGTTGAGAGTGCCAAGTGGCCATGGCAGGCGTATGTCAGAGCAAACAGTCACACCTGAGTGACGCAGAGAGAGACTGAGAGGCGAGCATCCCACAATCCCCTTTGAGGGCATGCCCCCAATGACCTAAGAACCTCCCACTAGGCCCCATCTCTTAAAGGTCCACAGCACCTCCCAACACCACCACCCCACAACCAAGCCTTTGCATGTGGACCTTTGGAGGACACGCCCGGCATTCAAGCCAAAACGAGACCCCAGAGCAGAAGCAAGCCTGTGCTTGACTGTGCCTTAAACGGCGGGGACCTTGGAGAACACACACAAACCAAGCATGTGCAGAGCCAGCATTTCCCTGCAGCTGTCAGCCTCTGTCCCCCACCTCCATGCATGTCCATACAGGCAGGTAGAGACAGGAAGCAGATTGCTCCCTAACCATGGCTCCAGGTGGGTGTCTGCCTTCCCTCTTTAACCCTGAATATCTCATGTACAAATCTCAACATCTTCATATGCAAAACAAGACTGTTGGACCCTGTGAGCTTTGGAGCTACACCAAGTTTGAGCAGGCCAGGCACATCGTCCATGTGTGATGACCCCCGGGCTGAAGCAGGGGAGTGTTACCCACAGCGGCTCTGTAGGCTTTTCTTCATGGGCTGAACCAATGCACTCTACTGTCCCTAGCCCACACGCTGGCTGCGACTCTCAAAGGCACCAGCCCCAGAAGGAAGAGACATTTGCCCTTTGTATCCCTTAAAAATAGAATAGCAAATAGACAATACTTGGAACCTTTGAGTCTTGAAGTCAGTAATTAACTTGGGTTCTTGGGAAATTGCACATGTCAACTTAAAGGAGAAAAGTTGGCACTGAGCTGAAGCCAAGGCTGTGGGTGATCTGCAGTGTGGCGTCTTGGTCCAGAACGCAAGTTCCTGGCTTCTTGGGGACTTGCAAGGGTCAGCATAAGGACCCGGAGCCTGAGCAGTACTTGCCATTGCCTGTGGAGTGGGCGGGCTCGTGCACAGCTAACCCTGGTTATCCATTGCTGCAGTATAATCCATCCCAAACCTAGTGGATTAAAAGAACAGTGTTTTTATTGCTCACGATTTACTGGGCCAGGAATTTGGGCAGACTTTGATCTAAGCAGTTTTCTACTTGATGTGGCCTCGATTCGGGTGGCTGGGCTGCTCCAGAGGGTCCAGGAAGACTTTGCTCTCAGGTCAGAAGCCTTGGCAGGGAGGAGCAGATAGGCTGATTTCAAGGGGGACATTCAACTGGGTCACCCCCTCACCCCCCGTAGTCATAGTCACAGGGCCTCTCCCTTTTCATTGGTCTCTCTACATGGTCTCTCTCTAGTCAGGTCACCAAATTGCTACATGGAAGCTCAGGTCCCTGAAGAGAGAGAAGGTAAATCTGCTAATCCTATTAAACGTGAGGACCGACACTGGCACCGTGGTACTTCTGCCATATTCCATTGCAGCTCAGGCTCAGAGGGACGGAGGGACAGATTTGACCCCTCAATAGGGAAGTGCACATGCTCGCAGGAAGGGAAGGCAGGGAAACTGCCATCTTTGGGGATGAGCTACTGCTGGCCCCTCTGGAAAAATGGAAAGAGATTTGGAGCCTGAGGTCACATCAAGGATTGTGAAAGGCAGTGATGTCACGATGCCTTTGACAGTGCAAGGGTGTCAGCTTGGCTGCCCCACAAGGTCAACATTCCTTCTGACTCCAGGGATGAGATGCAGTCACCTGATCTCTCTGCTCCTTGCGTCCAGGATGTGAACACATCCAGCCCCAGAGTTCCTTGCCCAGCCTAGGTCTACTCCATTCTCTCCCAGGGAGGGCAGTGATTTGCGTCCCGAGTGAGTGCTACTGATGGACTACTAGTGGCTACCTGAAGTGCAGTGTCGAGAAGGACTCTGAGACCACACCAAGCCTCAGCGCCATGACTGGCCACAGATCTCTTGGGTATGGAATTGAGGAGTGGCATCACTTGGGCCATTCATATTTGTCGATCCTATGCCTAGGATCGACCGTGCTGTGCTCTTACCAGAAGGGGGACAGGTGTAGGCATTGGCCCCTGAGTTTTCCATGTGCTTTCCCAGATGCCCTGCTTCATTCCTTCCCAGTGGTCACCTGTAGTCTGCTTGGCCTTCAAGGTCAGCCTCCTTCTCTGAGCTTTGCCGGGACATCCCAGCTCCTGCATTTCTATAACCTTGGGCTAAGTGAGTTTCTTCCATCAGACACCACCAGCATTGTTAATTATCTTTTCATCTGCATGCTAATTATTCCCACTTAGGCTGTTAGATAATTGAAGTCAAGGATACATCTTAGTACCCATCCTTCCGACTCCCAGGAAGTTGACCTTTCTCCTAATGGTAGTGGCTTGAGACCAACCTCAGAAGAGGATTTGAGTATACTGAATCTATCCCCGTGAACAGGCATCGATGGTAGAGGTGGGTTTATATCCACAGGCTTGGCTCCATAGGCTTTGCCAGGAGACTTCACCTGGATTGGAAAAAAGGGTGGGCAGCCAGGGCCGAGGCAGAGCTGTTGGTTGGGGGCCCCGGGTGCTGGTTTTGGCCGAGGTAGTCAAGGGCAGCCAGGGCTGATGCATCTGCGATTCCTGATGATGGGTTCCACATGTGTCCACGCTTCCCTGGTCCTTGTTGCCTGTACTTGGAATGATCAGTCTGAAAATGCCTAAATTGATATTCTAGTAACTACGTGGGGGGTATTAATAGACACCAGAAAGGGAAATAGTGTGATTAAGAAGTCAAGAGAAATTTTTGAAAGCCTCTGGGATTGGAACAGGTGATTAAGCATCCCTAATTTTTTTTTTTTTTTTTTTGGCAATACCAGGGATTGAACCCAGGGCATTCTACCTCCAAGATACACCCCCAGCCCTATTTTTATTCTTTATTTTGAAGCAGGGTCTCACTAAGTTGCAGAGGCCTCACTAAGTAGCTGAGGCTGGCCGCAAACCCGGATCCTCCGGTCTCAGTCTCCCAAGTACTGGGATTGCAAGCGTGCGCCACCACGCCCAGCTGCATCCCTACTTTTTAACGTCATACCTCCCTAGGCAAGACTGTTTCTTCTTGCCTCTGGAAGGCTATTGTTTATTGGGTACTTATACCTCTGTATCTGGAACTCAAAATTGTGCAGGTGGGTTTGGCAGAATTCCTTTTGAGTCATGTGGTTTTGTATTTGGGCTCATCTCTTTGAGCATATAAAATCCCTGGAGAGAAATGTGAAGAAAAGCTATCACAATTTATGTTACTTTATTTCTAAAAACTAAAATGCCTGATTCTGTGGAACCTGAGTAGATCCATGGGTGGGTGGGGCAATGGGGAAAATCAACATCCAGTTTGGGGCAGGGTTTTTAGACACCTGTTTTCTGTGTATTGCTCTCAAGTACCTAGCAGAGAAGGACTTGATAGCATTGCTTCAAGATTAGATTAGTTTTAAAAAGAAAAAAGCCGGGTGTGGTGGCATACACTTGTAATCCCAGTACTTGGGAGGCTGAGACAGGAGGACTGCAGGTTCAAAGCCAGGCTTAGCAACTTAGCGAGACCCTTTCAGAATGCCCTTCAGTTCAATTCACAGTACCAAAAAAAAAAAAAAAAGATTAGTTTGTTCTTCCCTGGAGATAAATACACACCTGCTGACATACCTGGAAGGGTCACTGCTCTTAGGATGTTCCATGGGTATATCATGTTCCTTCCTGGACCAGTGGTTCTATGTGTCACACAACATCCCTACTGAGTCACCTTGTGCAAGCCAGGAACCAAATATAATCGGGATATATTTTATGACCATCAAGATACAGAGGCAGCCAGGCACGGTGGAGCATGCCTGTAATCCCAGTACTTGGGAGGCTGAGACAGGAGGATCACAGGTTTGAGGACAACCTCAGCAATGTAGCAAGACTCTCAGCAACTTAGTGAGAGACCCTGTCTCAAAATAAAAAATAAAAAGGGCTGAGGTGAGGCTCAGAGGTAGCATGCCCTTGGGTTCAATCCCCAGTAAAACACACACATGAGCGTGCACACAGATATACACACATACACACACACACACACACACACACACACACACACACAATCAGTGTTATTCATAACATAACAGAAGCCAGACGACATCTTAAGTGTATTCAGAATCATCCAAGGAAGATGAAATTACACATAGCCCAGCCATAATGCTGAATGAATTTCATTTTATTGATTTTTCAATAATTGGTCACCCAAGAGTTGTTTACTAGAAAAGCCACTTAGAGAATCTGCTTACCCATCACTGAGAACAGCAGTAACACGTATCGCTTGCTGTGCTCACTTGTTGAGTGCTCACAGACGTTCTGACCACAGGCTGCTGTGCCCATGATCTCATTTCATCATCCTGGATTAATGGGAGCTTCTGATGCCACCATTAAGACATAACAACATAAGAGGGATGTTTCCTTCAGCTCTTTGTGGTTTTAATAAAGTCATTTCTGAAAAAGAGGATTCTTGACTTTGATGCGGCAAGTGTTGACTGGTGGGCCTGGTTCTCCCAGGCTCCGCAAGCTCCGCAGGGCGCACGCTGAAGGCTGTCCTGTCCTGGCTTTCTTTGCTCTTTATCCTTGCCCCAAGCCCATGATCTCATCTTAGACTGGGGACTGCCTGCCTGTGGAGTTGGCCATCTCCCCAAACTGGCTTCCTTTCTCACTTCCATTCAGTTTTAACATAATGATAGATACAACTAACACCTCCCTTCTCTCCTTCGAAGACGTGCTTTGCACTGCTTACACGGGATCAGTCGTGAATTCACAGTTACTGAATGCTTATTCACATTTAGCCATCTGTTTAAAAATGTACCCATGATTTGTTTTAATCAAGTACCGTGAGACACAGACACAGAAATGACTGTCATGAAGAAAGAAGTTGATACTCACAGGTCGCTAGAGACAGGAGGCACAGCTTGCCACGTGGGACCACATGGGAAGCACGGGGCTGGTCAGGAAGCAGAAGGGGAGGAAGGGGAAATGTGGGTGGATGTCTTACTGTGGTTTTCAAGGGAAGGAATGGGCAAGGCAGGATAAGTAGGCTTGGTATTGGTTGGTTGGTTTGAATAATTTCAGTGGGCTCTGGGTTATAGGAATTGTCCCTAGTTGTCTGGCACTGGGCTCTGTGGTGATTAGGGCAGGAGGCGACAGGTGAGAGTTCAGAAAGGAGGGGGCGTGGCCTTAAAAAAACTTACCAAGGGGGCGTGGCCTCTTGATTGATTGGTTTGCATGTGAAAGGCATGCTGGAGGTCAGTGGTTTGCTACCTCTAAGAACACACTGGCCCTGGGAGAGGCGTCTTTCTCCAGTCAGCAATACCATCATGTCAGAAAATCAAGAATATAGAAAAGAAGAAAGTGCAGTTAATCTCCTACCCATTAAAATATTTGCCCAAGACAGTACACATGTATTGAGTGCCAGCTGAGATCTGGTCTGTGCCATTCTAGGTCCAGTCCTGGACAGGGGAGTCTCTCAGGAACGTTCAGGGCTGAATGAATGCTCCGCACTCTGGCTAGACCATAGACATGTGCCTACAACACCAGCTCTGCCCACAAGGAGAATACAGTCCAGTCTCAGAAAGACATGCACAGATATATTCATTATAACTTGATAGTGGCCAGTAAAAAACCAACAATCAGCTTGGTGTTTTGGCAACACACCTGTAATCCCAGTATTTGGGAGGCCGAGACAGGAAGATTACAGGTTTGAGGCCAGCTTCAGCTACTCAACATGACCCTTAGCAACTTAGTAAGATCCTGTTTCAAAATAAAAAATAAGAAGGGCAGATGTATAGCTTGGAGGCAGAATGCCCCTGGGTTCAATCTCCAGTACAAAACAAAAAGAAAAAAAGCACACCAACAGTCACCTCCAAACTTACCCCTTCTAGAATCCCTGCTACTAGACAATGGCCCTTGGTCTACCTGGCCACCTAAACCAGAAATTAAGTGATCCTTGCTGCCCGCCATCCCTGCTCCCTTCCCTTTAATCCTCAGCCTTGAAGTTCTGCACATTTTGCCTTGCATGTGTGTGTGTGTGTGTGCTCAGGCACACGCACACAGTACAGGGGATTAAACCCAGGGGCATTCTACCTCTGAGCTACACCCTTTTTAATTTTTTTTATTTTGCAACAGGGTCTTCCTAAGTTACTGAGAGTTGTGAGGCTGGCCTCAAACCTGCAATCATCCTGTCTCAGCCTCCCAAGTACTGCTATTATAGGCATGCGCCACCATGCCTGGCTATACTCTGCCTTCTGAAGCCATGGCCAAGTTTGTTCCTTCTCCATCTTCACTGCCGTGCTGAAAGAAAGCCAGGCCCCGCACTGTCCCACATGCCTCTCCTGGCGGCCTGGTTAGATCAGGGCACCCCATCCCTCCTCCTCTGTTACACACCAAGCACTAATTCGGAGCAGCTGTGCACCAGCCGCTGGTGGGCATCTGGGAGGGGAACCGTGTGGGAGGAGGGCCTGGCACGGGAAGGCCAGAGCCTCCCAGGGGCTGAGCCACCCAGAGAGCCTCTTTTCAAATGCTGTCTTGTCCCTAGAAACCACTGTCTCTGGAAGGGGCCGGGAGCCAGCACAAGGCCCAGAGACAGTTCTGAGCTAGACAGTTGGTCTGAGTCCCTCCCGCCTCCTCCCATGTGTGTCTTCCTCTCCTAATCTCCCCCGGGTCTTCAGAGGGGGTCTGGTACAGGCTGACAGTGCCGTCAGCTCCTCTGGATAACTCATTCACGTTAATGGAATTTAAAGGTCGTTCTTCCCCCCTGGTATTTGTGCCAGAAAAGAGCCCAAGACAAAGGGCACCAGGAGTAGTAGAAAGAGACGGCTTTGTGCTGGAGATGGCAAGGGGGGCACTTGCTGAGGTGTAGAGGGGTTCATGTGTGTGCCCCAGGACAGGTAGACTTGTTCCTCTGCCTACCCGGCCAGGGGTGTGGGAGCGCATGGAGGCGGGAGTGCTGGCTGGGGAAGGAGGCCTGGCCATCAGATTCTGCTTCAAGTTCTATTGCATGTGTCTGCAGGCTCCCATTTGAGGCAGAGGCCTAGAAGGAAGGTGTCTTGGTCTGCTTTGGTGGCTGTAACAAAGTGCCACAGACCACATGGCTCCACAGAACCTTATTTACTCCCAGCTCTGGGGGTTAGAAGCCCAAGATCAAAGTGCCAAGCTGGGCATGGTGTTGCACGCCTGTAATCCCAGGGCTTGGGAGGCTGAGACAGGAGGACCTCAAGTTAGAGGGCAGCCTCAACAACTTAGTGAGGCCCTGTTACAAAATAAAAAACAAAATAGGGCTGGGAATGTAGCCCAGAGATAGAACACCCCTGGGTTCAATCCGCAGTACCAAAACAACAACAACAACAACAAAAATAGAAGTGCCAGCAGGTTGGCTTTCTCCGAGGCTTCTCGATGGCTTGGGGATGGCATCCTCCTCTTTGTGTCCTCACAGAGTCTTTCCTCTGTGTGTGAGCGGCATCTTGTTCTGTGTCCAAATCTCTCCTCCTGCTAAGGACCCCAGTCAGAGTGGATTAGGGGCATCGTTTTAACTAAATCACCTCTTCAAAGGTGCATCTCAGCCGGGCGTGGTGGCGTACGTTTTTAATCCCAGTACTTGGGAGACTGAGACAGGAGGATCGCAGGTTCACAGTCAGCCTCAGCTACTTAGTGAGGCCCTCCGCAACTTAGTGAGACCCTGTTTCAAAATAAAGAATAAAAAATAGGGCTGGGGGTGAGGCTCAGAGGTAGAATGCCCCTGGGTTCAATCCCCAGTACCACACACACACACACA